>JBBPJJ010000639.1:3329-14434 GCA_038088635.1 Veloboletus limbatus
ATTTAGTCTGATGGCCTTCTGATCCAGTGTCCACCCCAAACAGCCTTTGCCATATCACATGATCATATCTTATTCCGTGTACCATACACAGCAAAGTTCTGTAAATCATGACGCCCCTACTCAAATCACCCAACGTATCGTGATAGATATCGGACAGGAACAGTCAGGAATGTAAGATACACTGGATGCATGTGAATGAGAACGTCCTGACGCATCAAACTCATGACTCCCCCTCATGCCTTCCCCTTCAACACCTGTTCCTCCTCCTAGGATATGGACCTTCATAACCAACCAGGCTTCTGATTTGGTCTTTATGGCCAGTTCCTTCTCCATGCACAAGAGTCTCTCCATCAATTCTGTGATGAGCAATACCTCATCGACCGACGAATGGATCTCCCCCTGCCATCGAAGGGGGCAAATAGAAAACATGCCTGAATGATTTGTTGGCGAAGAAAAAGTATCAAAATTCCATTGATTACTGACTGTTGATCTTGCACCTGACTTTCTGAGCAGCACACATGTTACAGGCCTGTTTTCCAGCCCATGAAGTTGATGATTCAGCACCTGGGGGCCACACGCAGTGAACATTGCGAGATCTGCAGGAATCACAAACCTGTAAGAGTCAATATGTACATGACATAACGCAAGACGAGGAACTTACTCTGGGTGTTTCACCAGCCTCTGTTTCATTGACCAGAACTGGAACTAGACCCTCTCTGCCTTTGCCTTTGTCCAATCTAGTTGATGGTCCAAGCTCCTCGTTCTTGTGCTCATTCTCATTCTTGTCCTTGTTTTCATTCTCGCCCTCAACACTCTCGATCATTGCTATCAACTTGAGGGTCTTTCTCCTCTTCCTGGACTGCATGAGGCCATCACATATTGTGGAGCGCTTTTGGCTCTCAGAGGCTTCTGGCACTATGGAACACGATCCAGGGCTTCCGCACGTTTTACTGGCCAAAGGCTGACTGTGTTGTGACAAGTGACAAGTGGTTGCTGTGGTAGGATGTCTGAGAATGCTGAAGAAACTGGAGTTCAACACTCATATTTTGTAGTATGTGTTGGATTTAAATTATTAGTTGGTCGTTTAGGCAGGGTCAGCCTTACTTTCTTCACTTTATTTTGGGCAAATCAGACCACTTCCAGCTCCTGCTTCGACTCTGGCTTGACCGGCAGCTCCGAATCTAGGTTTTGCGCAGGCAGTCGTGATGGAGGCGATGGTGATGTTCTCAAAGAGACTGGATATAAAAGAACATCAGCTTGAACTGAAACTGAAGAAAGAGAAACTCACCCGAGGGTGGGAGTATCGTCAACCACATATTGTCTCCCAGCTGCTAAGGGAGTAGATCCAGTGGGACGTAGACATACATGTCTTTGCTAAGGTTATCATCGTCTGACCACACCTGACCAAAGAAGAGCGTGTCCATGTTCCCACCACTGAGGTAGTGTTGCAGCAGCATACAGTTGAGGCTGCCCAACAATTTGGGATGGGGAGTGCTCAAACTGGCTTTCCCAGCCTTTGCCTAGATCAACACATGATGCTAGTATGTATTTCCAACATGAGCTATGAGATCATGTATACATACCAGCTCTTTGCTTAGTCTGTCCCACATCCACATTGCCCATGCTTCTTTCAGCCCCAGGATGTGCATCGTGATGTCCATCACAGCCTGAACACATACAGTGGCAAGAAGAACTTCTGATCAGATATTCATAGTTATCAGGTTATCATATTCACTTGACTAAGGAATAACGGTAACAAAGAGCATGGAATGCCACTGGAGATGCAACTTGTCACTTCTACACAGCCACAAAGGTCCACAACGAACTGATGTGTGAGCTTATCTCATACTGCCGTTAATCTAGGTGCCACATTCTTCAACATACGCTGCACCTTGCAGGAAATGAATGCCCTTCACAATGACATCACAAACTACATCATCGAACACGGCACGAGCCTGTGCGAGGCAGAGAAGGAATTTATAAGGGTACAACCCACAGGGAGTTCTTTCAAATCCTGAGCACAACCTATTCTCACTGCTTCCACAGATCATCAGAGATAATCTCCATGGTTTTGCATTGTTAACTGTCCCAGACAATGTCACTTTCGAGCTCTCCTTGCCAATTCCTCTCTAAGGTGCCGAGAAGATCTCCAACTGGTTGGCAGGGTGGAAAGACAGATATAATAAGGAAAAAGGTACACCACCACTTGGCTCGATGTATACTCTCACCAATATATCTAAAACCTGAATAGAAAAGCAAGCCATCTCCAGCCTGAGCACTGCGAGCAGCAAGGTCCAAGTCAGCACCAACGCCAACAGGTTGTCCCAGACTCCGGATGCTCCCAATCATCAGAACTGGAACCACAAGTATGTCGAATCAATAATCATCCACTTTGACTTCATTTCTTCTCTGTAGCCCATGACGCCCCGCAAACAGCCTAACACTCAGGAAGGGCTCGAGTCAGCACCACAAGCAATGATGGTGACACCAAGCACTGCCATGCCTCCTTTGGTATCCCGGAAGCATCCGGCTGATGAAGGCTTTCTCCACAGGCAACTACAAAGGTGACCCAAGCAGCTGGAAAATCCACTGTTATATCGACATCTACAATGTGTCATCGAGTCGGTTTGGGAGCTCCCAGAGGCTAACGAATTGGTCGATTTACTGCAGTGTGGCATTGCCATCATTAAAGATGGTGGTAGGGACAAAGTTTGTCTGTTTTATCTTTGGGAGTTGCTGGCATTGATGGAAGACTGTTATACACAAGCATTCAAGGTGGTGGAGATGCTTTAATATCGACATCTACAATGTGTCATCGAGTCGGTTTGGGAGCTCCCAGAGGCTAACGAATTGGTCGATTTACTGCAGTGTGGCATTGCCATCATCGAAGATGGTGGTAGGGACAGAGTTTGTCTGTTTTATCTTCAGGAGTTGCTGGCATTGATGGAAGACTGTCATACACAAGCATTCAAGGTGGTGGAGATGCTTTACAATTGTGTCATACACAGATGTGCATATTAGAGCATATTCCACTAATAATAATTTGAATGATCTTGGAGTGCATAAGGAAAAAAAGGCACATCCACCGAATGTGCATGAACAGTGAGCATGATTTGATGTGGAGGTAAGATGCAAGTGTGAATCTAGGATGATATACCATTGTGATTAGTGTGCACAAGCAACATCTGAAAGTGTCTGAGTCCGATGTTCATTAGTTCCTGATCGTTCCAAACCTTTCCAAAAAGTAGAGCTTTATTCTGATCACTGATTCAACTTGAGAGCGCAAGCTACCCATTATATGTCATTGTCACTGAACAGAGTTCCATTTCATATTCAATTTTAATGGTCATCTAAAAACAATGGGTTTCTGATCTACTTCTACTCTCCTTTTCCCTATGTGATGAGGTCTGCATGCAACATGATTCAAGCCTTCTTTCCTGACCACGGTGGACTCATGGAACCAATCTGGCCTTCCGTGGGAGTCAGCAGCTCTGTGCTTTGCTTTTTTTCTTGTGAGAGCAGAGAAGAGAAAGAAACCATACCTGTGTATACCTTTAAAAAATTCTGGACAGCACTGAACACCTGCCCCACCAGCCAATCCACCTGGCCTAACCGGCCTGATCTGCACTTGTTGAAGGAGAACACTGATGGTGACACCGCCTCAGGCTTTCAGCTCTAGGCTTATCACAGCTGAAGGATGAGATGTGGGTCAGTGGAATGGGAACATGTTCAACTCGAATGTATTTCATTCATGGCATCGTTCCACTGAGCAGCAATAGGTATGATGAGTGACAACTCTGAACATGATCGGGTCTACCAGAGAAGCTCAAATCATATCCAATAGAGAGAGATTACCATGCTGCCTTGGATGAACACAGAAATGCACCCTGTGCGCTGGCTGGTCTGCTTGACCAAGCTCCAGAGTCTCTAATTCCATCATTTCAACTGCAATGAGACATTCCCATTCCTATGTTTGGCTTCATCATCGGTAACCAGTGGAAATGTGTCATTCATGAGAATGACGCCTAGTAGCCTTGGGAATGCCATGTACTGGGCAGTCGACAAAAGGGCCCCGTGATGGTACTGTGTTGGATGCGTTGAATGCTGGTTTACAGTCTGGCTGTTCCAAGGTCATCTAGAGAAATATGATCAATTGCAGCTCAATTGAGGTCATGCTTTGTTCAGCATCCTGAGCATCCTCTCTCGTAAATTACGCAGAGAACACTACTATATGACTTGGTAGAGTGTTGTCATTTTGCAAGTTCATCTGAGAATTCTGATACATGCATTGATCGAGAAATGATGAGGAAAAGGGGAGAGAAGCATACCATGATATCGTTGTTTCATTTTTTAATCAAAGGGCTCGCCCTCTGTGCCTTGTTGACTATTTTTAGAACTCTCAGGATAAAAAGAGATGAAAAAGAGAGTGTGATAAAGTAAAAGGGAAGTACTTTGCAGACTACTTGTTATCATGCAGTGGGAGTTCAATTTGCGATCCTGGCTATAGTGAGCTTTTGTCATATCCCAAACCCCTAAGTCCAACTCTGTACCCTAACTCCCAACTCCATACCCCAACACCATTATTCCATCTTCTGAACCCTTATGTGACACCATTCCACTCCGCTCTGTGACCCCACTATTTCTCTGATGCATATTTCATATGACCCTTGACTTTGACATTTGACCCTTTACTTCTAATTTCTGACATCTATTTCATATCTATCAGATCTGAGACATTGTCTATGATCATTCGCAACCATCATCCCTATTTGCCATTCGATTCTATGGTTACTTTGTTATTCATATTTCACCCGACCTCCGTTTTGGACTCCATCCCATTCCACACTTATGTATAAAAGGATGTCAGTAGTCGTTAGAGTACCTCAGTTTGAATATCGACTTAAGTTCGACTCCCCTCAGTTTGAATATTGACTTAAGTTTGACTCCCCTCTGTTTGAGCACTTCGCTCACATCCGACCCATACTCGACTTCACTGCCAGTCGGCGTTAAGTCCTTTCCGCTCTGACCCTGTCTGCAAATACCGGGACGAGAATTGGACAAGGGTGCAGTGCTCCGCTAGAGTCGCTGAAGCCGAAGTCCCAACCTATCATGCTACCCCAGAGTTGTCACCAGAGTAGTCAGAGTTGACCTGATGCTACTTTAACAGTTTCCCTTATTCTCGAAAATTTTGGGTTACTAAGTCCAAAATTGTAACGGGTTCGAAATTGAGATCGAGCAATCATGCAGCATAAAGGGTCTTCAAAGAATGATCAATATATGCCTTGTCGAACAACTTGGGTCGTGCTTCATTTTTATCTCCATCGATGATATTCAGACTCATCTACAATTTACAGATGGCATGTACACAATCATCTACCACCACCAGATGCATACCGAATCCTTCATGATCTTCTCCATAAAATCCCACTCTCTACAAGTAAAACTTGACCACCTCCAGTTGTTCCTTTTCACCATACTTGACCATCTTCACAGCTTCCTCGAGCACATCCAATACATACATCAATTGTCTGTCACCCATCGCGAGGTAAGAGATTTGTTTCATATGAAAGTCGAGCAGGTGACACAGTGTAAAAATCGGATGCTCTTGCTCCATATGTGTCCCTGATGGAGTGTGAAGGTTATCCTTCTGCTAGAAATGGAAATGGTTAGTTCCATATTCCATGTGACAAGACTAGTACCATACTTGATCGGTTTCATCACTGGTGGAAAGATATGGTTCCGTTTCCGACAGGCTGAGTGAATATTTTAAATCAATAAGTGATCAAAGACTGAGAGTCTCACCACTTATCATGTTCCTTAACCTCCGAAGGACTTGAATTCAAAGACTCGACTAAGCTATCCATGCATCCCTTTGAGTTGATCTCATTGAGGAGACTCTCCGCAACTGCTTGGCAGTCAGCTTGGATCCATAAATCAAAGCAAGATTCCCATTTCTTCTGTTGTTTGAAGTCCAGGTTGAGATAGATGACCTGTGGTGAGTCCAAAGGACTCACACTCAAACGTTGGTTCGAGCGGATCCATTCTGCAAACGTGCATACCAACCCCCGAGTTCCAATCACATGCATGTTAGTTCTGACGATCAGCAAAAGATCGATCCACCGACCTCCGTCCAGATCTTGTCTCTGGAACTCTGCAATACACCCACTGTCCAGGTGTTTCTGGTTATACAACAAGACGTCCGGGACCATCCTCAGTACATGGTATGCCCTTTTTCCTGCCTCTCGTCTCAATTCCTCTTTTCTATGGCAAGTGCTGCAGGATGGTAATCCTCCAGACATGAGCAGATCATGGTATGCCTTCATCATCTCCAAAGCATGACAAGATTGGCAATATAGCCACTGAAGATCTCCGTGCAGTGGGATGCATTTCAACTCTCCTCGCCTTCCATCTTCCTCTCCAGGTCGTGTTCAATGATAGGCACTCAATCCTGCTTTTAATTCCAGCCCATCAATGTTTTGTGTGTATACCTGAACCAAACTTCCTCAATCATCCAGGGTTTTCAGCAGCTCATGAAACCGTGTTGGCTGGCTTTCCTCTACCATTTTTGCTAGACTCACGATGAACCTACAGAATGTTGGTCTTTGTCTTTCATCCTACATCCTACACCATCAGTCCCATTTGTAACATGAACACTGTTTGTACCTCACCATCAGCATCGATAGGTTGAACATCTCCTTTAACTTCCTCTTTGCTATTTGTGGAAACCCTGGGATTCCTTGCTTGCTTCTGAAGTCAGGTAACCCAGCTGCCATAGAAATTCCTGCCCCTACACAAACCATCTGGTCAGCATGTGTATGACTAACTTTACCTGTTCACTTATACCACATATCAACACTATCCCTTTTGCATTCAAGACTGCTGACATCACAGATTCTGTGTGTTTGTCCTCTTTTCCGAAAGAGCATTGTTTGACAGGCATCACTTAGAGGTTAGCAGTATGGATGTGAAGATGCGAGCGATCAAGTCAGGTAGGAAGCGAGTGTGAGCAAACCTTGTCGCCTGATAAATCAGCCCTATGTTCCATGAAAACAGATTCTTCATTCCAAGATGATTTGAACTCCGTATGTTCAGAAATTTGGCTTCCAAGCTTTTCTTCCCTAACACCTGCCTGCCAACCATCACTGCACCAATGAACACTGGGCCATGTGATGCCCTTATGTATATAGCTAGCTACGAGGCTTATCATCTTCACCCATTTCTGACAGACCCATCGGTCAGAATTTAGCTTTCAATTATGCTCAAATCTAGTTGCGCCATATCTAACATAGCGTGTCCTCTTTCACTGATATCCCTCTCTCCTCAACACAAAGCCCAGTGCAAGTTCACCAAGCTAAAAAGCTAACAGGACATGTATCATCAGCCATGTTTATGGAAGGCTTCTGAAACTTATTTTTTGGACTACATATATATGTTGTATATCATGCTCATGTTACCTTTCTTCCTTATTCAGATGAACTTACATGAAAGTATGTTTGAGATAAGTAAATATTAGCGACAGTAACTGTCAGAGTGGAACAAATATACTTGAGTTGTGCCTCAGAGCCTGAGTCTGAGTTTCACAGGTTATGTGACGTCCTAAGACTTTATTGATAATCTTTTCATATTTGACCTAACATTGAAACCAAGAGACTCTTGTTTCCGTATCTACTGAAGCTGTGCCTACAGCAATGCCCTTGAACTGGAGCTGGAGTTGTTGCAATGGCATGCTCCCTTTGCAGGGAGCTGGGAAGAGCAATGCAGACAGATCTTACATATCTGAGAGGAATGATGACGGTTGAGAGTCAAGAGTGATTGTAAGTCAGCTAATGTTATTCGTACTCAGCTCCTGCTTATATAGTGTACAGGTAGCTGCCTTACTAAGCTTATTACTAAGTGTATGGTAGGGTAATGTAAAGTACAATACGTTTTCAACAGGAGTCACAGAGGATTCCAATTAAGTTCATGCCTCTCAGGATCTAGGTAATATTGGCAGTTCAGGGTCTGCAGTTCCAAACACCGTTCAGCGTAGGACTGGCAGTCAGGGTTTATTTATTTCTATGTGAGGGTTGAGTAATTCTAAACCCATGACCATTCTGAGTGATTGCCAAGACACCGTCAACACCAAAAACTGACCAATAATTCTTCATAGTAGTTAGTTCATCTCAAATGGTAGTGGTTATTAGTGTCGGAAGAAGAGGGATGGTATTCCAGACCCACCACACTCGGGCCTTGTTTTCATGTCAATTTTCTTCCCGTATTCAGGTAAAAAAGTCTTATGTACGACAATCAAACTAGCTATCACAGCTCCTATGCTCCCCTGTGTGTCCAGTCATGGAAAATGCCACATGTAGCACCCATGTGTTGCATTCCATGTTAGGACTGGGGAAAAGTGAGAATGCAAGAAATGAATGACAACATGGATTTGGAACTGGTTCCAAGTGGACACTGGCGCAACACTGCAGAATATATTATCGACAGAGACAACATGCATTCTTACATGATCCACCTTTGTATTCTCCTAGACTTGAGCTCACAGTCCACAACCAAATTATTACTAGAGCCATCTCCATCATCCACTGCACGATGTTTCCCCAAGCTCTTCTTCGAACCAGAAGCAAGGGTGAAAGGGGTGGTTTGCACATTACCATATGTTTTGACCCATTCTTTTTTGAGGAGAGCCTTTGCAGTATGCTCTCCAGAGAGACATACAATTGCATCATATGATCCATACTTGTCACCTCCAGAAAGGCAGGCCTTCACTGCATCCCATTTCATAGCTAGCTGTTCGGGGGTGATGGGAAACATGTCCAATTTCCAGCGAGCGCCTTTTGACACTTTGTTGGATGCAGGTGTAGCCAATCGGAAATGTAGCAACACATTTGTCAATGATATTCCCTTGCATGCTGAATGCAGAAGTAGTGTGTTAGCATATATCTTCTGAAAGTCAAGCAACTACTCACTGTGCTTGTCAATGAAAGACTTGAGATTTTTCTTTGCATTGGCGGAGATATCTGTGGAGTGTAGATCGTCCAATGCAGCTGACAGAGGGAACCTCTCATCTATGACAGCTATGATGAATGTGGACACCATGGTCATGAACGGCGGCACCAATGATGCACCCTTCTTCTCCAGACGCTCTGTTATGTGTGGGTCGGGTAGACTCGCACGTATCCGCAAGGTGACTAGGACTGAGGTGGAAACTAGGACTTGAGGAAGGCTTCGTTGGAGAGGCCTTTGCTGGGACTGAGGGACTTGGGGACCGAAGTCGACAAGTTGACTTGGCAAGACTAAGAGTACTATTGCGGAGCTCAAAGTTAGAGAGTACAAGTCATGCTAGTATGGTTTATATACTTATGGAGAGTGAGCACGGACCAAGACTATGAAAGGAAAAAGGATAAAGAAGGATAGATATGAAGAACTACATAGAATGTAAAGGAAACGGAAAGAACCCTGTTGAAGGGCAGAGATTAATGAGGCTATGTATGACTCAGTTGGTGAGTCAGCTACAGAAGGCCGAGGAATCAGAGCGAAGAAAAGTAAACGTAATCTTGATGACAAGTGAAAGGTGAAACCGTGGTTTACCATGAAGAAGTCATCAAGATGAAAAAGACAAAGAGATAAAAAAGAAAAGAATGAGTGAATCGTAACATGCTCCTCCCATGGCATGTTCCCAAGATAGTCGGCCATCTCCTTCTTTGATGCTCCTGATGGAAGGTCTAGTGTGCATGAAGGGAAAACATGCCGGAGCATGCCTGCAAATACCAGAGAGATGAAGGTGGCTATGGCATGCAGTGCAGTGGCCAGGACACTGGGTCATAGTTGTTCTGCATCCATGTATATACATTCTGGCAGAGATGATCCTTGGGTAGGATGGATGCTTAAGTGATTGGCCATTCAGAGGGAAGACATCTCTTATGCAGAACATGGTGATAGTTGGTGATCCTGTATCTGGATGCTGACCAGAATGTGCGTGGATCTTTCAAAGAGATGCTTTCTGATGAAATAAGTACCTCAGCCCTATGAGACTGCTGTGGAGTGAGTATCCAAGAGGTCATGCCGACACGACATGGTTCCACAGCTCTGAAAGGAAGCCATACAGTATGAACCACATTTGTGGAAGGGTGTCCTTGACCACAAGCTCTTTGGTCATCTTCCCTGGCCATGTTCTGAGACCAGGGCACATGGTTAATCTTGGCCTTTGTGATGACCTGAGTGAGGATGGACTTGAAAAAGTCGTCATCAAAGGCATCTTCCGTGTCCTGAACACGACCATGAGCTGCACATAGACAATGAAGTATCTGAAGAGCAACCATCACAGTGGGCTGGAACATCCCACTCTGGATATAGGAAGGCTCCTGATGCTTCGAGGTGCTGTTGAGCACCTTGTTGACAAAGTATGAGATCGGACACCCATCCCCTCAGGGTGCCTCTAGAGAAAATGGCACCGTGTTGCTGTTGTCATTCCTGGCTGGGGAGAGGGCTGCAAGGAGATGTGGGAAATCATTCAGCTTGTAGGACAGAGGATTCTTGGTTTTCATCCATGACTTGAGGGCGATCCGGTCTGACCTTGCTGTCTGTCTGTCCCCATAGTCATGACTCTCCAAGAGATGATGCGTCTCACTGTCGACTGCGTTGGAAACCAGAGTTTTCACATCTTCCAGATATATGTCCAGCGTGACAGTGAACACATGAGACACCACATCCCTGATATATTTTTCAGGATCCGTGTTATTTATGTCCATGATGGTTGACAGGTGTTCTACTGCATTGACAATGATGAATCGCGCCTCCAATTGCTGTGCATGGTGCATATTCCAAGTCGTTCCATTAGCCAGGAAAGAAAAAAAGTAGTTGTCGAGAGCTTACCTGCATGTGCATTTTGCCATAGGTCAGCTCTTCGACATGTTTGGATCTCATCAGGGGTCACTTGTTTGAAGGGGTCCGTGACCAGATCGATGTGGACATACAGACCTTCTTCGACATCAGATGTGTGAAGGAGATGAAATCACTGTTGAGTGAGGGTGCTCTGTCATGCAGGATGCCTAAGGACAAGTACATCAGGAGCATCAGCTTCTAAGACAACACTTTGCCTGATCTAGTGTGTG
>JBBPJJ010000640.1:0-15970 GCA_038088635.1 Veloboletus limbatus
AACTCGTGGTGTGAGGCTGTGAAAGGAAGCCGCAGCAAGGCAGTGCTGGAATGGAAGCCGCAGCAAGGCGATGCTAAAGGGAAGCCTCGAGGTGAGCATGTGATGATCACGAGGTGTGCTTAAGGAATGAGTCGGAATGAACGGAGGAAGGCTGTACTCAGCGGATACAGCACGAGGAGCGCGAGGAGGATCCAAAGGAGTATGCCGAGGGCGACGTTGTAGACTGAAGTTAGGGGTTCCCGTAAAAGGAGTAAGAATAGGGGAAATCATAACAATTTCCTTTTGTATCTTGGTCTGTGCGCATTCTAGTTAGGTATATAAGCTCACATTATAGTGTACTTGTTCCTTAGCTTAGTTCTCTGCAATCTACTGCATTCTTGCCTTAAGCTCATCACCCTAGTATCCTCAACCAAGTCCAGCAAGACTCCCTTTGCTGTCCTAGTCCTTGTCTTCAACACCTTGCGGCTACATGCAAGCCTATCCAGTCCACACATAACACCTCCTATACAATTAGCCATCATACCTGTTAGTAGTTTATCACTTGTTGTACTTAGGCTATTAGTAGCTTATGACAATGAATACCCTTATCTTGACTTTCTCCAAGAGTACTTGATTGCTTGACATGCTTGATGGAGCTTGAGCAATGTAAATAAGATGATATAAGTAGACCATCAAGTAGGTACATCTACTTTAATCAAGTGATTCTTACTTGACAATCATAGCTACTTGAAGAGTGCTTCAAGCAGACCAAGTATGTATCAAGTACTTCCAAGTCACTTTGCAGATTTTCTGATATAGAGCAAGAGGAAAGGTGATGGAAGACAAGGTGGCAGCAGTGGAGAGACCAAAAATGGGGTATGCGGGTGCAGAAGTGGGCAGAGCAGTGATAGCAGGTAAGATCACAATGGGTGTGTCCAGGAAATTAGAAGAAGTGAATGAGGTGGCAGCTTTTTCAGCTGCCTGATGTGCTCACTGCTCTTGGTAATTCTGAGTGGCATTTGCCAAGAATTTACCTTCTTGGTGCTCCTTGTATGAGGGCTTGGAGGTGGAGGGGCCCATCAATGACAGTTGTTGCTACTAAGAGAAAGCTGGATCATCTTGCTTGTGCTTAGTGTTATTGCAGCTCAGCTATGGGATTTTTTATCTCATCTCCTACTTGGTTAATATATATGTTGTCAATTTAATAATGCAATTTTTAGGTGTTGTTTTTGACTAACATTGATCTGACCATTCTTGAGATATTTGAAAAAAGCTATTGTCACAAAAGCTGAGCCAAATTAAATTACAAGCTAGGACAATATCTTGACAATGGTCAGATGACTAGATTAGGGTGTCTTGAACAAATTCATAAAGGCCATTTCAAACTATATTTCATACACTAATGACATATCTCAATACTGCACAATAAACTCACCAAATGGAATAAGCTGAAAAATACAAAAGGTGGGCTGCAACAACACTACTTGTGCTTGATGACCTGACTTTTTGTGTCTACATGCGAAGTTATAAGTGGGCAGGCATATTATGCCTGGAAATGTATTGTTCCCAGGCTATGACCATCATTCACTCAATGCATTCTATAGTGTGACAATGAAGGTAAAGATGGAGATGTCTTGGACAGTTTCTGCATTCAAGAGTTGGGTGGCAAAGTTTATGTAAGTGGGAAGCTTTGATAGGAGTATCATAGCTTGAATACAATCCAAAATAGAATATTTGAGCTGCTCAATGAAATGGGGATTGGCCTGTAAGAACATTGGTTATTTTTAGAGAGGGCAAGGGTCATGAGGGCCTGAAATTCCACATATGTAGGTGGAGACAAGCAAAGATGTGTCATAGGCTTTCTTTAGTATATCCTAGAGTGCAGCTGCTGTGATGTATTCAGTGAATTGGGAAGTGATGTGCTGGTTGATTTTGCTAGATGGCTCTGAGCACTTTGTCATTGTTCTTATCCCAATTGAGTTGCTTGGCATCAAGGGCTTCCTGCTCAGTAGGAGACAGAGTGACCTGGATGTGATTGCCTTCCTCATTGATAGTAGCTGGGTGCTGGGGGAAGTCATAGTGCATTTTTTGGTATACTTTTACAGATCTTAGGCATGTGTCCATTTGTTGTGCCTAGTGTTTGTAGTTTGGGCCAGTGAGGATGGGGAGTTCTTTGAGTGACAAGGACATGGTTGGAGATGTTATGTAAGAGTGCTAGAATAGAACCTTGTTGGCTCCAATAAATGAGAGAAAAAGAAGGGGAATGGTGAGGCTGCATCGCTGAATGAGGTTCCAAAGCCAGGTTGTAGGTGGGATCAAGTCTTTCCATGCCTGTTGCCTTAGTGATCATGCCAAAGAGCATTTCCACATTATCTGGTGCCTGCCATTTTCAGGTGTGGCTGGTCATTGACCCTCAGAAAGAGCATTTTCACATCATCTCTTTTACTGGTCATTGTTCCAGGTAGGCCACATTGCACACTTTATTCAGGTGTGAGCAGGACTCATAACCTGTCACAATTGGCATCCACCCTTGGCAGGATGGTGGGAAGAGCAATGAGAGCTGACTTACAATCACTCTTGAATCTGAACCATTATCATCATCTCCAGATAAGTAAGCCCACATTGCTCTTCCCACCACTTTGCAAGGGATGAATGCCAATTGTGACAAGAGTGACAGAATCAATAAGTCTATGGGAAAATTCATGTGGCAGGATGCTAAGGTTTTGGTACTAGTAGTGTGAATCTGATGCCATGCTAGACATAATCAATGTGATTGGACCAAAGACCAAAGTTAGTGGGGGGGAAACAGAAAATGGAGAAATGGAGATTAGGAAGTAATACAACTGGAAATAACAAGATGAGAACAGGGATAGGCTATTATTTATTGGGCAAGGCTTATAGAGTGGCATAATGGGATTAGCAATCAAGGCGAATCAGGCAGAATTAGGAGTGAGCACAAGGACCATCAGGATGGAGGCAGTGGCAGATAGGGCAACAGGCAATATGGCAAGATATGATTGGATGGGAAAAGACAAGAGAGCTATGGTAATAGGCTCGAACACAACAGACAGGAACATTAGGAATTTGTATACTTCTTTTTCTAGTCTTGATCATACTTTTTGCACAGTTAAGTATAAATAAAGGACAACATCACACAAGTGGGGAAAGCCCAAAACAAGCCCACTTTCTCTCTTAAATTTCTTTACTTTCAACTTTTTTCAAGCCCACAAGGATAAGAAAGTGGAAAAGGCAACACTGATATTACTACCTTGCCAGTAGATACAGGTAAAACAAGAATATTAAGCGGGTGACAAAAGGGTAAACCAGCATGACTGAAATGAAAACAAATGCAACACAAGAACCAGATGGTACAAGAGGGGGGGGAATATTCAGACAGCATAGGGAAAGTAACATTGAGCCTGACTGGGAAGAGCAACAAAGGCAAGAAAACAACATAGCTGAGAAACATAGATCCTATGAAAAGAATCAGTATTTCAAAGACCCATAAATTAAGGTGAATAAAATAAAATCATACAAAGAAGTGAGCGCAGATTGGTAGTCGCTGCCACATTGGATTCATTGCTGCCTCAAAGTCCCTTGCAACCATGTGCGGCTGTGAAAATGGTGCACATAAAGGTAACCCCCCTCTTGTAGATGGAGTCCCTGAAGGGGGCAGAGGTTTCATGCCCAGTTTGCTTATTGAATATCTTTGACAGCTTCACTCTAAGTTTTCCATCCTGGCTGCCAGACATGTCTGTAAGAGTTTGTTTGACATCAATGGTCCCTTCAACAATAAATCTAACCACATGCTCCAGCTAGCAATTGTTCAGTGTAAGACTAAAACATCAATAGCATATGTACCACAACTAATGCCAAGGTGACAACACTTCACCATCCTTACAGGCTGCCATAGCACGTGTGTCCAACTCCGGAATGTCTACAAACCCTGCAATATCACCAAGATGTGGACTTGCAATGCACTCAAGAAGGAAGCTAGTGCAGCACATCCCCTTCGGAGATGGGTTGTTGGGATCTGCATGCAGGAAAGCATAGTCAGCCAGTAACTCAGTGGCTGCAGTATGGATATCAATGTCATCGGGAAGCTTTGAGAAAAAATCAATGAATATTGGAAGGGCAATAGAACCAAAGCCACTTTGCCACTTGCTCAGGTGTTGTAGCATCTTGAATCATCAGTACATGTTCATGGATGACTCACCATGGCAAACATGGAACCTGATGTCTTGACATGATACTTAACTCCAGGTTAGACAGTAGCAAAAATGACTTGCAATGCTGGTGCAAGCTTCTCTTTATGAATGCACCATATGTTATACTGTATGCTACACCGGAATGTGGCTGTGGAGATAAAAGATCGAGACCAGTGGGAGTCAGCAGGCACAGGGAGATCCTTGTTGGTGTAATCACAGCATTTCATGACAGTGTCAACTACATACACTAACCAACACAACTGTTGCAATAACTAACCTTGATGCAGTCCACTTTGAGCACTGCAAGCACCTGTGGGAGTTTAGCTTAGGTTTAGTGACACGCAATATATTACTCACCCTTGGCTACAAGCCACTCCCCAGGGTCATGTGACCTTACTCTGATGGCTGTGGAGATATTGCCAATTTAAACCAGCTATGTCATTGCAACAGTTTTGTTGCTGACTTAAATAAGTATGAGTTTCATATGTTCTGACATAAGCAATGGGTCATGTGGTCTATAATAAGTTCAACACAATACAAATAAATCAAAACACCACTCTTGATCCCTTCCACCACCATGAAATCCCTTTCTACTGCTCAAACCAATCAAATCATCTCCTTTTTGGATTTGGGTCAATCTACTTGTCAAATATCTGATTCTACTGGTATCCACCACTCTACAATCAGTAGAATTCACTCCAAACTTTGTCCTAACCTGGCTAGGTCCTCTGGTAATTGTCCTTCCCTCATTACTCCTGCTGATATGGGAGATGCCATTTGTCTAATTAGAACTGGAAAGGCTAAAAATGCTGTCCAAATTACCAGGACCCTTCAGGATGTCAAGAACCATGCCATCTCTCTCCAGACTGTTTATTGTCATCTAAAGAAATCAGGCATGAAGGCTGTGGTAAAGAAGAAATGTCCTCACTTTACTGCTGCTCATAGGAAGGCTAGATTGGACTTTGCAGAAAGCCATCAACACTGGACAATAGAGGACTGGAAGCAAGTCATATGGTTAGATGAAACCAAAATCAATAGAATTAGGTCAGATGGCAAGAAGTGGGCATGGAAGAGGGTCTAAGCAATAGACTAGTACAAGGAACAGTGAAGTTTGGAGGAGGTTCTCTGATGATGTGGGGTTGTATGACATGGAAAGGAGTTGGAATGGCATGCAAGATTGATGGTAGGATGGATACTGACCTTTACCTACAAATTATGGAGGATGAACTCCAGCAAACCTTGTGTTATGGTCAGCCTGGATGGGGATGAACATAGCCTCGTAAGACAAGATCGTCAAAGTGGGACTAGGAGTTCACCTTGGAGTATCGGCGACTAAGACAAGGATCTGCCAAGTAGGCGTCAAGAACAAGGACTGCCTTGGGATATCGGCAGGAGCTTAGCAACAGAGGGCTTGTCCACTCAATAGTAGGATGGGGACTGGGGAGACTGAGGATAACTGCAATGGCGGGATTGCAAGGTCTAGGAATACAGGAGGTAACCACAAGGAGGTCTAAGCTGAGGTATACAACAGTGAGGGTGAGGGTTTATATACCCGAGTCATGGAATATGAAGGAACTCCATGGAATGTCTATGAATAAGCATGGAATGTGAAGGAATGTCATGGAATGAAGTGAAAGCCAATGGCAAAAGAAGAGCACTTGGTCAGCACATTAGAAACTGATGGAATCCTATGGAAGGATTGGTAATACAGATGTGTCATGTGACACTAAATAAAGGTGCAAGACAAACACAAGGCAAGGAAAAGGGAAGGAAAAGGGGTGAAATGTAACACCTTGGAGTATGTTGGCAAAACTCCAGATGACATTATCTTTCAGCAAGATAATGAGCCAAAGCATACCAGCAAAACAGCCAAGGAGTGGTTTTCTAAGCATGAATTTGAGGTAATAGTGTGGCCAGCTCAATCTCCAGACCTTAATCCCACAGAACATCTATGGTTTCTCCTCAAGAAAAAGCTGGCAGAGTATCCAGAGCCAGCAAAAGGAATAACTGAACTTTGGGAGAGAGTACAAGCAGAGTGGGAGAGGATAGAGGTGGCAGAATGTCAAACGTTGATTGAGAGCATGCCCAGGAGGGTTCAGGAGGTCATCAAAGCCAAAGGAGGATACACTTCATACTAGATTATGATAACCTTTATACCAGCAACAAAACTGTTGCAATGACATAACTGACTTAAATTGGCAATATCTTCACAGCCATCAGAGTGAGGTCACATGACCCTGGGGAGTGGTTTGTAGCCAAGAGTGAGTACTATATTGTGTGTCACTAGACATAAGCGAAAGTCCCAATCAAGGTTAGTTATTGCAACAGTTTTGTTGGTCAATGTAACCTTCTGCATCATGTGCCTGGCCTTTTGTGTCTTGAATGGAGAGACTGGTAGTGGAGGCTATTTCGGAGGTGGCACCAGATTGGGTGGTTGAGGCAGCAATGGAGGTCATGCCAGATTCCTCTTGCTTGATCAAAGAGGATGTAGTCTTTTTTTCCCATTTGATTTTCTTTTGTGGTGGGCAAGGATCAATATATTTAATCTCAACCGAGGTCTAGAATAAATGAGCCTGTCAGTCAGACTGGGTGAACACCAAGTGAACGTATGAATATTGTGACTTGCAGATGATGTCAAACAATGTTCTTTGCCTCAAAGAGCTTCATCCTCCACCCTCATGGCAGTGTCAAAATCTAAGGTCTGATTTTGTTCATCTGGTTCACTGTCAGAGATGATGCTGAAAATGGATGCCTTGCCTCCAACTGATCTGTGAGGCAGGAGGCATCTCACAGCTGCTCTCCTTGGACAGAAAAATCTAGTAGACATGTCAGTAGCTATATTTTAAAGTGAATTGAGCATACCACAGTAGTCTGAGTTTTGCCCTTACGAATCTGTGAAATGGGAGGCATCTTGTAGCTGCTCTCCTCAGATGGAGCAATCTAGTGAACACATCAGTAGCTGTATTTCATAGTGAATTGAGCATACTGGAATGGTCTGGGCTTTGCCCTTATGGATCTACAAGACGGAAGGCATTTTGTGGCCACTCTCCTCAGACTGAGAGTTCTAGTGGAAATGTTAGTAGCTATATTTTATAGTGAATTGAGCATACTGCAACAGTCTGGGCTTTGCCCTTACGGATCTGTGAAATGGCAGGCATCTCATCTCCACTCTCCTCAGTTGGAGAGATCTAGTAGAAATGTCAGTAGCTATGCTTTACAGCAGATTGAACATACTGTGACAGTCTGAGCTTTGCTCTGCTTGACAGTGGTTGTCCACTTCTCAGCCTCTTCATCTATATCATCCACAAAAACTTTGTGCAGCACCACAGCTGTGGGCGTAGATACACCACTGGCTGATGTTTTGGCAAGCACAGTCATATGGGCAGAAGAATCTGGTCCAGTGGAAAAGAGGGTGGATGAAGTAGAGGAAAAGCACTTCAACTTTGTAGCACAGGCTGACTTGACTCCATGGTAGCTATATTGGCTGCCCAAGTCTTCACCTCACCTCCAACAAGACTAAGCATAGTATTGCGGAGCTCAGAGTTACAGAATACAGGTCATGCTAATGGGGTTTATATACCTGTGAGAAGCGAGCACAGACCAAGGCTTAGAAAGGAAAAGGACAAAAAGGATAGAGATAAAGAATAGTATGGAATACAATGGAAATGGAAAGAACCCTATTGAAGGGTAGAGATTAATGAGGCTATGTATGACTGAGTCAGGTGAGTCATTGGAAGGCTGAAGAATCGGAGAGAAGGAAATGTATGTAATCTCGATGATGAGTGAAGGGTGAGCCCATAGGCTACCGTGAAGGAGTCATCGAAGGAGATCAAGGAAATGGAGAGAGAAAGTAAATAGAGAACAAAACATAACACTCCATTGTTGTCACGTTTTTGCACAAGGAGTTGCACAATGACGTCCATGGAGGGAGGGAGCTTGGAAAGAAGGATCATAGTTTGTATGTTGTCGGGGATGGGATACTCATTAGTCTGAAGGTGTGTGAATAGCATTTTGAACTTAGCAAACGCTGCAGCTGGATTCCCAGAAGTGGGAATTGTCCCATCTATAACAGCCTTGAAATCCACATAGATTTGCAGAAGTCCAGGCTTCCCATACTTGTTCCTGATTGTGTTCAGGAGAGTAAACGTGCAGGTCTCCAAAACATACTTGTGGAGCAGGATTGAAAAGAGCGAGAGTCTGATAGCTCTGAGAATCTTGTTATTCACTTCCGTCCACTTGACATAAAAGCTGATTGTGTCCGCAGTCGGCTCATTAGCAATACTGGGACAGTTAATGCTTTTGATCCAAGATCCCCCGGTTGCCAAGATGGCGCTCTCCATCCTTGGCCACCAAGTGCTGTAGTTAGCACCAGTGCAGACCAGGATGTTGTAAGAGGAGGAAGACAAGGTAGACATCTAGGGTTAAGATGATTAGTATGATGAAACGTCAAAAATTCCAGAAGGAATGATGACAAGGGTTCGCCATGGGTGCTCCCTGGTTGCAGGTATAACGTACAGCCATCATCTTCATGCCACATTGTAAACGATGCTGGCATGTTGGCCTCATCGCCGAGCACGTTGCACGTCGTGTGGAATGACGCAGCAATGGCTCCAGGTGAGTCGCTTAGCAGCTCCAGGTGCAGCGATTGCTCACACTCCCTTCATGCTTAGCAGGGCTCATAACCTGTTTGACAATACAGAATGCGGAGGCAATTTAGGCTACTCACATTGTTGAGGTGTAGAGCTGCAAACAGTGTTGAGGCAGACAATGGTGGTTGTTAAAGAACAAGATGTTATTAGAACTCAGATGTTGAGTTTGAATCTTATATAGTGTCCAGGTATTGTATGATTATATAATCTACTCTACCTAAATAAGATGAACAGGAAATAGGAGCGAAGCAGCTATATGGTAGCGTGTTTAACAACTGCCTCCTGGCACTGGACCTCAACATGGCATGTTCATTATGCGATTGCATGTGTTTCTGCTGTGTCCTGGACACTCTGTGGTGCTGTGGTAACTGCCTGGAACCTTCGCATAGCGATCCAGATTCACCAGCTCGACTCTGTCCCCCAACTTGCTCCTAAGGCCTCCCAAGCCTATATCTTGACATGGGGACTTCGTGCAGTCACCAGGACCATTCCACTCGACCTGTGGACTATCAGGGACACTGTATGGATTGTCTGGAACCATTCTGACATGTTCCGACTTGTCTGGCTCGACCTGAGCTTGACTTGGTGAGTACCTCTCACTCACTCGTGCCAGTTGTTTGCACGTCCATACTGACACATTTGGTAGCTTGTCTAGTATGTCCTCAACACCTTCGTCAGGTCCCGACATCATCGTCTCACCGCTATGCCCTCAAGCATCGCAGCTCGCCAACCTGGTCATGTGTCCCTCGAGCGCGATGCTCAGGGGATCGTTCCAACACGGCACGTCATCATCAAGCGGTCTACATTGTGGCAGTAGATCCATCCAGCCCTTGGTTGACACAATCTGAGTGCTCGCCAACCCAATCACCTCCCACTTGAGTGCAATGCTCAGGAGGGTGTTCTCTTGATGTGCAGTTCAGTCCAGTGGTCTCCGTCGCGGTGGTAGGTCCCTAGGTACGTCCTCGTCAATCTGTAGGGTGAGCTGACCAGGGCCCTGTGCGACCTCACCATTTGCCCCACCATCAGTGCACCCATGCGTGACGCTTCCGGCTCGTAGGACCTCAGTGCCACCTAGTTCGACCTTGATGACCACGGATCCTCTTGGCTTGCATGGCACATCCACCACCTCATCTGAAGACTTCATGGGCATTCCAAGTCGACGTCCAATGCCGTCACCTTCGCCTGCTATCTCAACACCTTCCCTCGACTCAGTTGACACCTGTGCCCTGACTGACATGACGGTTGCCTTGGCTGACACCGCACCACACCCCATCCTTGCGCACTCGACCTGAGTTGCATGGGGTGGGTCTCTGGACTCGTCCAGACCCTTTGGACTCTCTGTGCCCTCGCTCGATGACCTCAAACCTTCGACTTTGAATGGTATGACCTGACCCGTACCATCATCCATCTCCATGCACAAAGCTGTGGCAGATGGCCCTGGAGGTGCATCCGGATGACGATCCATGTCACCCGTTGCATCTGCAGCATCATTTGACCTGCTGGCTGCCTCCACCTGGTCCAGCTCAGTCCCAAAGTCCTTCATCTGGGCTACACACCCACCTCTGCCGTTCATAGCACCGTCCCATTTAGAAATGTCTGTAACTTACTCCCATGACAACCAAATCACATGACCAAACTAGTGTTAGAATGCCGAGGGCGACTACATTCATCCATCCAGCAAGCATATTATGTAATTCTTTAATGTTCTCCTGTAACCGGCCAATCTCTTCAAAATGACCCAACATTGGGACACCTTTTTGAGCCACAATCTAACGGTTGAACTGGATATCCTCATGACCTCCCAAGCAAAGGTGCATGCACCTTATTGACTTTAGTTAAAAGGTTTCATTGTAGTCGATAGATGTTTTCTCGTCAATTCATGCTGAGTTGACACACGAAAGCTGTGAATGCTTTATCTATCAGTGAACATGGATCAATGCTGCTTAGTGGTGGTAAGTTCCATCTTCTGTCACTGAGCAGCTATGACTTGCAACACTCAGTAGGGAATGATAGTCACGTCATCATTTGGAACCTCACCTTTGGAGAGATGATTCAGGAAATCTTCATGCCCTCTGCTGGGTTCATATCTTGTCTGATGTGGATGAGGCACCTTAATCAGGATGAAGCTGCATTTGTATGTGGTGCATCAGATAGCAATATCCACCTTTATGAATGAGGGAAGGAAGTATCACTCTTCACCTTTGTTTTGATCACTTTGGCATATCCACATGCCATTGAATCTTTGTCAGTAAGGTAATGTTTTCCTCGTCATGGTTCATTCAGTTTGCTGACAGAATCATTCATTACACTTCTGATTACTGTTGAGCAACACCCTTATATCGCTCGCTTGGTCCATTTTGGAGATGATGGCTCTAGCCTAGTGGTGTTATTTCTGGAAAGTGGTTTCGTGTTTGTAATGAATTCCTGTCTGCTCGGACAAATCTGATAAGAACACACATTTGCTATATGATTGACCCATGGTCTCTCAAATGGAAGAAGAAAGTAAATAGCCGCATGTATGCCATTTGCTTCACCCATTTACCTCATATTCATCTCCTCACCCTGGACAGTGGAAGTACTTGCTTAGATAGTCAGTAGCTTCACGTCTGCAATTTGCGGGATGGTGTAGATAAATATGCCTTGTAAACTCCAAGCTTACAGCAACATAATCATCACTAATGTCCCACTGCAGATCTCAGCCACACGAACGACTAGTTGGATGATTGTTGGTGGACATAATGGTTTTGTTCACTTGTTTGACTCCCAGACTGGGGCATTGCAAGAACAGCTCAATCATGGCACTGGTATGTATACAGTCATTCATGGGTTTGTCAGTAACTACATATGTCACATAAAAGCTGGTGATCTTGTTGTCGCTGTCACAGTAAGGATCTGAGGCTATATTCACCTCTGTTCAAGCTAATGGCCCCTAGGTATTCAAAGGTGAAAAGGGGTGCACTATTGCCAGTGGTAGTGTGCTGGATGGTCATAGCAGTGTGAAGGTATGGAACATGGTGAGTGCACACCCCTCATAGGGTCACATATACATTAATTTGTTGCAAGGTGGCTGCCTCCCTTCCTGTTGCTACAGCAATTCCATATTCGCCAGTGTATACATTGACAAAGCAAATTATCATTTTTGCCATCATATGTATATTTACAAATATCCTTATGAGGCTGCTTCCTTCAATCCTCCCCTCCAACATTGCTCCTGCCCTCAATGGTTTGTCTGCTTTGTTTAAGCATACATAACCCTGGTATAGTACTATGGTTGATAGCAAGTTATGGTACCCCAATGTAAATACTATGATTAAGTGGAGATTGAGCTATGGTACTAAAGAATTCCAGATACTGCCAAGCACGATACCAGATGTTGAAATGGTAAATGGTCCACAGATACAGAGCCTCAACCTCTTTTCGAGATCTTGATGACCTGACAGGAATAGAACTGGTACGGATTGTGGGGCATGAGGAGATCTGTGCCTTTCTGAAAACAGAGCTACATTGTTAGTGCATATGTCAAGGATAGCTATAGAGTGGGTTTTCCAATGCTGATGCAGCCATAGCTTCATAGGATGTGCATCTGTGGTCCAAGTTCTTTGGGATGATATTTTGAATCTGGAAGTATACTACGTGCCTTAGCAAACATTGTATGAAGGTAAAGCGGGCCATTCACCCATTCCAACAATCACACTGCAGACTTACTGGGTGTCATCTCAATACTGAGCCAATATCCTATCCTGTGTACACTTATTTTGCGTGATTCCTGGTTCGAGAGTGGGGTTGTGCATACCCAGAAGCTCTACTAGCTTTGCGTCATGACATTTGCACTAATCTACAGTAACCAGCTGGAATGTCTTGTTGTGCTTGTGGTCATACATGGCCATTCAAATATGGATGGGCATCTTGGGATAGAGCACATACTGAAATGATACTATTCGATGTGTGGTGCATGGCTAAATTAGGATTGGCAAAGCATCCTTGTTATTTATAATTAGGAGAGTACCTTGCTCAGGGTAATTGGTCCAAATTTTCTTATGTAGATTATGAATGCACCTATTGCTAGGTAATGGACTTGTACATGTAATAGAATGGCAGAATTCCAGCATGAAATCAGCTATCACTATTTCAACTTGCATATGTAAAGATGACAGACAAAAGTACAATGAAAGATACAAGGAACGAATGAGAAGAGACCTGCCTGGGATGTATACAATGCACATCAATACACATCTCCATGTGGATTATGGTCATGATCTATAGATATAGAAGAGATAGATAAATGAAGAGGTTAAAACCTAAGATAAAAAAGAAGAGGGATAGTATGGGGTTGGTCACATACATATACTATAGAGGTGTATATGAAAGGAAGAGAAAAGAAACCACCCAGAATGTATACAGTGAGGTTAAAACCTAAGACACATCACAAATGAAGAGGGGAGATATGAAGATGGTACTGTGTACCTAAGACACATCACAAATGAAGAGGGGAGGTATGAAGGTGGTACTGTGTACCGTAGGTGTAAATGAAAAAGAAGAGAAAAGAAACTCCCCAGAAATGTATACAGTACGTACCTCACCATAGGGATAATTGTTAGTGAAATTTAAGCATTTGGAAGTGCTGAATAAAATCCCGGTCAATCCTGTTGAGTAGGGTATCTGTCACATTTGTGATGGCATTACACACCATACATTGTGAGCCTCCTCACCATTATTTACCATATTGCTGGATCCCTAACACCAGTGGCAGGATCTCTCCTGCTTCTGAAAGCTGCTACGGGCACAATTTTGAATTTTGATGTAATGTTTCTAATTGGCCAGTTAATATTACTCTGCTGACATAGTGTGGAATAGTGCAACACTCGCCTTGAGGGGGAATCCCTTAATAGTACTTTCCTATTGCTCAGCGACGCTGCATCCCTCATCAGGTCACCTTCTACTCCTCCCTGTCAGTCAGGTTTGGCAGATGTTGAAGCAATGGATCTGAGTGCAGATTTTGAACTGCCTCTTGTCTCTCTGGGATTGCCCTGTGAAGTGAGGCTGCTTTTACTCTTTTACTGTTGTTCTATTAACCATACTGTCTGACAGATTGATGGATCTCCTCACCCCACAGAGGTCTGTTGCATGCTCTACGCTCCCGCTATCTCATCGACGCCACATCGTCACTGTAACGTCACACGTCACATATATTATCTTCGATCCTTCTCTTCATCTCTTCTCCTCAGCGTTGTCCATCTGACATTCCACTGAGGTATTGTTCTTCATCCATCCGCTTAGATCCTTACTCACTCTACCTAGTCAGCTTCGTGTCTAGCGCGTACAGGTTATGAGCCCTGAGCTCTGATCAGGCAGAGCTCAATCAACACGCGCATAGATTCACTTAAATGCTCTAAATCATCCCTTTTTCGATCAAGTTAAATCTCTTAACTTCAAGCATGGGGAAATACGACCATATATGCGAGCTACCTGGAGCCAAAAACTACCCACAATGGAAGCGTCAGGTCACGTTGGCCCTTCAAAGCGAAAGCTTATGGGGCCAATGCAGCGCAGGCTCTGATCCGTTACAACCCGCCGAATTAGCATCCACTCTCCCTAAGATCAAAAGTACAACCACTGGCATTACCCCCGCCAAATCTGAGGCAATTCTCAGTTGGTATGAGAAGGATTCTCGAGCAAAGGCTATCATCAATAGGAGAATATCCCCGATCGTGGCCAGTCAACTGGATATCAACAAGACAGCACGGAAGCAATGGAACATTTTATCCGAGCGCTATGGTCGACAGGACATTGCCTCTATGTATGAATTGCGCGAACGTTTGTATTCTGAGAAACTCAAGGATGCCGACGATGCTCCTCGCTATCTTGGTGTTTTTGAAGATGCTCGGCGCCAATTCATCCAAATGAGAACAACCTATTCCGATGACGAAGCCATTTTCGCCTTTCTTCATGGGCTACCACGAACTACTATCAATTGGCAAATCTTTCGTGATATGACCATGACAATGCTCAAATCCAGTGCCTCTTCCATGTCTACAACGAAGCTCACCTTTGATGACATTGCAAAGTCTTTCTCGGAGGAGGCGAATGCTATCATTGGAGACCAGAAGCTAGCGGGTCCGGGCTCAGAGTATGCAAATGCAGCTACTGCAAGCGTATCTGGTCACCCTGGCGTGTCAAAAGTCAATCCATCCACAGGGCTGAAAATGCACTGTAATAATCCTAGCAGGATCAAGTGCACTAATCCTATATGCGCTCCGCTACCACATGCTGATAATCATGATCATTCCCATTGCTATTGGCCCAGTGGGGGGATGGCGGACAAAGCACCGGCTTGGATATGCAACAGGTCTTCCAAGACTGAAACTGTGCTTACTACCTCTGTCCCCACAGAGACAGCCAACTTTACGATGGACCTTCGACGTGAACTCTCCTGTGCGTCCGCCACTGTATCGTCTAGATTCGACTTATCAGACTCGTTTGCTCTCCTTGACTCTGGGACGACGTCACATATCATCAAGGATCGGTCTTGCTTTATTGACTTTGTTCCTGAGGATCGTCCCTCGGTGCAAACGGCAAACCAGGGCGAACTGTCCACTTTGGGTCGTGGTACATGTGTTGCAAGCGTTACCATCAGCACGGAAGAATACCGTCTCACTCTCCATGACTGCTTGTATGCGCCTAATGCGGTTTCTAACCTGCTCTCAGTCGGTCGCATGCTCACTAAAGGGTGGGATTGTGCGTTCAAAGGAGCCACATCAGCCTTGGGTGCATGTTGTGAATTTTCCTACAAGGGCACTCCTTTAGGGCATGTTCCTATGGCAGGAAATCACCTTTGTCGCCTTGCCATTCGTTTCGCATCAACATCTCTCCCCTTGGCCTCCACGGAGATATCCGCTTTCGTTAAAACTCTGCTCACAT
This sequence comes from Veloboletus limbatus, assembly GCA_038088635.1. NCBI lineage: Eukaryota > Fungi > Basidiomycota > Agaricomycetes > Boletales > Boletaceae > Veloboletus > Veloboletus limbatus. The sequence goes on from JBBPJJ010000640.1 coordinate 15,755, forward strand.
GGGACATTTGGCACGCTCGTATGGGTCATCCAGGTGGCGATTCCGTGAAGCGTTTGCCTCTCGTTGCAACTGGGATCACAGTGGATTCCAACTCTCCGTTACAGCACTGCGAGTCCTGCATCATGGCTAAGCATTCTCGTCAACCCTACCCATCGTCCACGACCCCCAGGGCCAGTCACATGCTTGACCTGATTCACTCAGACATCAGTGGCCCAT
>JBBPJJ010000641.1:4087-15044 GCA_038088635.1 Veloboletus limbatus
CGCTGCGTCCGCCGCCCGCCCCCCCCCCCCCCCCCGCCCCCCCGCCCCCCCGCCCCCGCCGCCCCCCCACTCGTCCTTTCGATTGTAATCTCGGGGTGTCCAGCTGTCAAGACCCATTAGGCATGGCTATTCCCGCAAAGAACATTCAGTGAGTATGTGAATCTGACATTTGATATCAAAAGTGTCTTCACTCGACGTGGAAGTTACAGATTTGTGTGTGCGAGCCTTGCACGCCGGGCCATTCGCAGCTAGCAACAGTTAATTTGCGCCCGATCTCACCCGTGCCATGATATAAAGCGAAACATGGTATCCGTGATCACGTCACCCACTCATCAAATTCCATCTCCTTGACTTCAACAGTCGTTCCACCTCTTGGAATTCCCCAGCATGCTCGCCCTAGACTCGTATAATACCGCTTCCACGAGCGTAAAGGTCAGTCCAGCCCAGCCCTTGATCGATACCAGACATTCATCGAGCCATGCATGCATTTACTACGAACAGCTTTCCTGCGTTCCGGATGATACGTCCGGTCTTGAACGCATCATGCTCGCCGCCCAGGGTGACCTGCAGCGTTTGCTAAGGTACAGACACTTTCTAACAAGTACCCGCACCGCCATTCATACCAACGCTATGTTCGATAGCACGTTCTTTGGACGGCCAATTAACGTCAAGTGTATCTACGCAAACACATCCCCCCGTACATGGCCCGCTTCGCCCGAACACCCCATCACACAATCGCGTCAGGTACACCTCTTGTGTGCCAATCGTATCGTCTGCATTGCGACGTCCATCGTCACGATCACCACTCCTGAAAGCGAACGTCTCTTTTTAGACGACAAGTTTCCCATCGGGCAGACGTTTCGGCAGCTCCGTCGTAACCCGCACTTTAGTCTCCTCAAAGTCGAGACGCCGACCGATCGAGGAAAGCGCGAGCTACGCCGGACGTATACCCTCGATACCGAGGGTTTTCAGACGGAAATCCTGGAGGTATTTCCGGACAGAAATATGTTTAGCCATGGCGAGGACTGGCTTCTCGAAGACTCGGAGGTAGAGGGGACATGTGCCAGTGTAGCGGACAACGCCAAACTGGACTGGCATAGCGTACCTATGGGTCGTGTCGTACACTAGCCATTGTGATCCCAGTCTATGCGGCTCGCCCCTTGAGTCCGCTTTTGCAAGTGTAATAATATATCATGTTTGGTACTTGACGTGCGTGCGTGCGTGACGTCCTTTCGCAGGAAACAGTGCTTATCGACCGTGTTTCTCACTTGTGGTTCTAAACTGCTGGAAAGGGAATCACGGAAATGCCATAAACATTATCCGACTAGGAGAAGGGAGTTCCTCCACTCGCATACGAACAACCGAACCTTTTGATCGGGATCAAACCTGAATGATGGCGTGAGTTTTGCAGCGTCCTCGAACGGTACCGTAGAATTGTTGGGACCGAGGTGGTTATGTGGAAGTTCTTTTCTGACCCTGGTCGGACCACCGTTCTTTCGGAGCAACTGAGGTCGCGTGAAATCGTTCTTTTCCTTTTCTCATAAAGGGACATTTGTGTATGCCACACTGGCTTAGGGGGCCCCATCAGAAGATTGGGTAGTGGTCCCGACTGGTTCCAACTGCTCCTGACCGTCGGCTACTATCGGCTACGAGTTAATCGTGTCACTGATGCCTTACCTAGGTCCCGCAACCAGCACACACACCGTCCGCGATAGTGAATGGTATTTCTACCTTTTCTTGTAACGGCTACGCGCGGCGGTATACCATCTGTCGGGAATTTTTTCTCTTCTCATTCTGTTCCAACGCGATCTGTTGTGTCCTCCAAGAGACCACAGGGTACCATGCGTGTTGGTGCACGTCGCAGAAAGGTCGACATTCTCTGTTCGGATCAGGCCATCAGTAAGACTCGGAGAAACCACTGAGTGGGGGTATACCTCGAACGAGGTTTGTGGATTTATGATCATGATGTGCCGGTGGCTTGATCGGCGGGTCGGTTCGTGTATCATCGATTCGACGAAAAAGAACTTAGCTTCACTACTGCGAGAACCACCGGTACCCACACGGTGGAATCACAGTGAGCATAGTACGCAATTTTTCTCGACGCTCGACTTGGCAAGTTGGCATCATGAGTTGTCGTCATCCGTCTGTCATCCGGAAATGACTCTGCGACTGGGCCAATCAACATCATCGAGGCCCGGGGTCCCGGTGATGGTAGATTCACGTCGTCCGAGTCGTTCAATAGCCCATGGGATTAGTGTCAATCACTGCGCGCACTTCGCTTAATATGATCCAATGCGAACTCGAAAGCACGGACGCGGAAAAGCCCTTCACGTTTTGACTCGGGCACCTACTTCAAGTCAGCCTGTAAATCAGCCTTTAGCTGCCCAGACTTATCTATATATCACTCTGATTGCATAACATACAAGAAAGGTTTATGGCTCCAAGGCCATTCTACTGATTCGAAGTTCTTCATTCCCGTTTGCCTTGAATACTACCAAGAAGACCACATTAACACCTCCCTGAGCGGATCACGCGGACACGGGCTTGTTCGTCTATGATTGCTACTCCTGTAGTGGTTGCCATCCGAACGGCCATCAACTATTCACTGTTTGACTTGTTCACCTTAATGCCCTCATGATTACGTGACGATTGTGCGGCATCGTCCTGTGTGTGAGTGGGATGCTCCGAGAAGCCTTTGGCCCAGTGAACTGGGTAGTGATCCTCACCGTCGGCTACCAGTTAACGGCTGCCAACCTACTCACTGATAAGTTGTTTGAGGTTGTCTATGCTTCCCACCCGAGCCGGCAATCTGAGCGGCAATCAGGTACCCAACGTACTTTGGCGACAACCTTTCAGACGCGACCGCAGCACTGTTCGGATCTAAGTGATCAGTCAGCTACCGGTTATGGACGTAGTGCGCGCGTTCTTACAACGGACCGTGAATGACGGTCTTCTGATCTCGAAAGTCTGGTTTGATGAGAGTGTGGCTATCATAGCACCCACATCTGTGGATCCATCACGATGCAGCTCGATGTAGTAATTAAGTCCAGAGGTTTCATTCCCCCAGCCGTGGAGTGATTTCATGTCAGAGTCTCTCACCTTATCAATTTCTCACCTTATCGCGCCCCCTTTTCAACCCCGAAGCTTGTTCGTTCAGAAGCACTCTTTTTCTTTGTTGTACTGGTGTGCGGCAGGAGACGACTCCAAATCTGAGCGGTGTGTGAATCACGCGCGTCGGTTTCTTTTTCTCAGCTCTTTGCGCTCCCTCTTTCTTTTGTCTGCCGCCAAGTTTGATCACTCTGAAATTCTCTTTGTTGTATGTGTGGTGTCTCTTCTTCTCCGGCGTGAACGACTCGGGGTGTGACTAGAAAAATGTATGTATAAGATCTACTTACTATATTTCAAAGAGAAGACCAAAAATGCGTAGCATAGGTCCGGATCAGTGAGACGGTTAGCGACGGTCAGCTGGTATCCAACGGTCAGGCCCACAGGACCGCACTACCCAAGAGATGCCGGACTAGCAAGTCGAGCGGTGACTAGTCCGTCTAAAAGAGGCAAACGCATGCAGGCTGAGCGGCTTCTCACGACACTCGGCCCTGGTTACCCGTAGGATAACTCGCTATCGCCTCGGATAAGTCTCTTCAATTGTGTGCCATAGTACCCGCTCGACGTACTTCCTCCATACTTTCACGCAGAACAACCCTGTGGACGAGGAGGCGGTAGATTATACACGCTACAGCCTCTACGAACGACTTCGAAAGGGCATTCAAGATTCTCCATCAGAGGATTGGGTAGTGGTTCTAACTGCTCCTGACCGTCGGCTACTGTCAGCTCATATTACTCCAGGGCTTCATCCTACGGTCGGGCTACCGAGACCGCTCCTATGATATTCCGTCTGGAAGGTCGACCAAACTATCAGATTACATCTTAGAAGATGAACGAGGCCATCCTGCTCTTCTTTCCCGGATTGAACTCGCGCCATCGAGTTCATTTCAGACAAGGTAGCATGAGATTAAGAATGTGCTCGAGTGGAAAATCGACTCCAGAGAGCCTCCTGACGCCGACCCGTCCAGAGGGATCGAAATCGGATGGCACTCAGGACGGAGGGGCATCGGTATTAACAACAGAGTCCACTCCGGGTATCGGCGATAATGATACAATCACCTTGGCGTAGCATGTCAAGGAATGCCTTGAGCTCAACACTCCGTGAAACGATATGATCAGGCACGCCCGGATTGCATCGAGTTTATCTTCGTCGTTGAGAGTCGCCAGGAATTCGTGAGATAGTCGATCGTTGGTAATGACTCAGTATGTCCAACGGAGTACGTTGAAACGCCTCAACCGGTCCATGGCGTTCTGTTCGTGTCGTGTCTGACACGGCGTCCAGGTCGACGAAAGCCCAATAGCGGGGTAGTTCCCTAATTGGATCTGATGACCAATGCAGAATAATATACGAGTTATTTCAAAAGCTAATTGGCTTACCCGTAGATTCGCCGAACAAAGGTCACGTTGTCGTGGGAGCCGCTCTCGATTGGACGCGTTTGCTTCCTCTAGTAACCAAGCAAAGGTCAGTTACATAATACAGAGCAAAAAGTGAGTGGTCCGGATTCTCCCTAATGTGTATCTCCGACTAAAAGTCTTCCCAATTTGGTATACACTGTAGTTGATTGAGACTGGTTTACAAAACGATAAGTGGACACGTCTTCATCCGTATTCGATCTGACGGATAGCAACTTGATCAGTGAGTGTATAAAACATTGATCCGGCACCAAGTTGGATTCTGCGACCCCAGAGATCAAACGTGTGATGGGAACGTCCTCTTGGTGGGACATCTCTACAATCATGCGTTTGAAATTGGGAGACAGACACCTGACATGTCTTTGTCAGGGAATATGGATGGCGGCGGGCTCGAAGCTTGAGCAGATACGTGACTTGGCTAACGAGTCCAAGCTGAGAGATTCTTAAATTCAAACTCCGAACGCCTCATTCTGCAGCAATAGGCTGGGATTTTTTCCGTTATACTACTATATATACATATTGACGTGGGCTAGTTAGTTTATTTTCTCAGCTTATCAGTTTCCCAAAACCCTCTAGTTTCTCCGCCACGCTTCATCGCCTTTTTGTTCGTTCCGGAAATCTTTATCCTCTCTTTCTCTCGAGTCTGGGCTCTCTCTGGGGAAGGCCGAGAGTCAGTGAGGGTGCCTGTGGCGCAAAGCGCCACTAGATGCGCCGACGTGATGTATGAAACAAAACGGAATACATCCTCCCTACCGATCCAACCATCACGACGCGTGATCGATCTATCCGGGCATAACCAATCCTGCGGGAGCGGATCAACAAGTAACCATGCTTCCAAAGTTAAACGTCCCATGGGTGAACTCGCCACATGAATCTCTCCCGTAGGGTTGCTGATTGATCTATGTTATCATTCATTTTCATTTCATTTCGTTCCGGTGGCTTTCAATTTTTTTTTTCCGTTTAGCCTCCGTCATACGAACCCGTCCGCGTCCATACGGGCATCAACACTTACGTACCGCGGTCCAGAAACTGCACGCTAAAGTACACACGACATAGGAAAGCGGGACATGAGAGCAGGAGAGCATCATGATACCGCTCGTCTATTCACGTCAAACCAGAGATTATCTAGATTTTACATATATACATGGTTGGGATACGTGAACGACGGGGGCGTGGGTGCTTTGCAGTACAGATCACGCTCCCCGATAGTGTCGCACTACACAGGCAACCCAAGCTCGGAACGCGCCATCACGCAATTCGTTCACATGCTGTGTGCATTGTGCGTCCATATGTGAACGAAAGGATGGATCGAGCAGGCGACAGGCAACACAGGCGGGTGCTCGAAAAAGTCGGGGTAAACCAGGCACCGGTGTGGGGAGAGGAAAGAGAGCGAGAGGCGGACTCATCTGCTGTGAACGATTCGCTGAGTGTGTACCGCGAGGTACCTCGCGCACGGGGGGCAGTCGATCAAAGATTAAAAAAACGACGCGGAAAGGAGTTTCCCGTCTGAGACCGAGGGGGGAAAAAGGTGGGGGAGAAAATGAAAGCGCTGAGAAAGACTCTACAAGTCTGCGCTATGCGATGCACTGCGCTGCGACAATGAGCCGTGGAAATGACCTGCGCAGACCGATAACACAGGCAATTCCCAGGCATCGATGGTTCATTCCCCCATCTATCAACTCCTTTTCGCACGTGAGGGTGGTAGTCTGATGGAAAGAGGCACTACGATGACTGATGTGTCTGATAGTCAAGATGGTGGTTCACGACGGTTTGCGGGACTACTTTCTCGTGAGTACACAAACTGTGAAGTTTAACGAACCTATGAATGTAGCTGTCGTGTTTGACTTTTGGTCGAATGTTGGCCGAGTCTTGGGACATGTTTACCTTGAAGCCCTGCACCGAATGGTGGTCCCATTTTTAGGATAGTTCTGACCACCAAGCGTGTTTTTCCCCGTGCAAAGTCACGGACAGACCGCCCTTTCCTTTTCTGGGTCCTGCGCAAAGACACCTTCCTGTTTCGTCATGATCGGAAAGATCCGTTGAACATTTGCTGTTCTCAACTTTGATTTCGAGTACAAGCGAAGGTAAACCGTCTAGTAAGATGTTCACCGAAGTATGCACCGCTAACAACGAGTCATCTGGTAGTTTGGATACGTACCTTGGTGAATCGGCGCTGTATCGCATCAGCGTGTGACTTTCCCGCGGAGGTTCGGAGCGTCGTTGAGCGGGGAGTGAACGTGTCAGGAAGGATTGTACAGATTGTGTGGTTTCTCTCGAAATGTCCGGAGATAGGTAGCCATGTGCAAGCGTCGTTGACAGCGCGAGTGAGATAGACATATGGCGTTGAATATACACATGTTGTATGTCGAATGTGCGGGGATGTTGCAGTGTTGTTGAGCGATCAGACTCATCAGGACGATATGATCGAAGGCTGCAAGGACAATCGGGGACCACAGGCGCACTGCAGAGTGAAACATGAGTAACACTCGAATTCACCGGATGCTGGATTGTTCCTATGCATACCTACCGCGAATAGCCTCAACGTTGATGGAATGGAGCGACTCAAGTTGTCAACGTGCGAAGCCAAGTCGTCGAAGCGGTGCGCTAGTTACCCCTTGTCCACGAAGAGGCAGGCACCCGTGAGATGGAATGGAGGTATGCTGATTGCTGTTCAAATGAAAGATCATTAGACGGCCAAGTGGCAGCAGCTAGTAACGTTGGACTGTATTATGGCACCGGGACGGCGATCGAGTCTCCTGGGAATGAATCTTTGGGGCGGTGAGTCTTCCGATAACTTCGGTGAGAGTCGTGGAGGGGGGGGGTCACGATGATCGGGCATTTAGATCTGGCGGGGCTAAGGAGGTCTTCTAAAAATAGCAATTAGCTCGATCTAGAATGGATCTGACGACGTCAGATTATGTTGTTTTTTTTTTTGCATCCGTTTTTTCTTTTCTTTTCTTTTTTTTTTTGCATGGCGAGTGAGGTGGGCGGATCATTGAAAAGGCATAAAAGAGCGGGGTGAATCAACAAATTTCCACAATTGAAGTAGCCATGTCTTCTCTCATCGCCCAATACATCGCACACATTCGCGAACTGGATGGCTACCTGTCAGTCGTCCCTTCCCGCGTCTGCTCCCGCTGACCCCTCCACAGCTCTGGTGCGCCCGTCACCCTCACCGGCAGCGACCTCTCTCTCGCCCAGATCGATGCCATCGCTCGCCATCTCCCATCTCCCTCCGCTTCTCCCTCCGCGCCGCCTCTTCGCCTCTCTGACAGCAAACACCTCCGTGCGGCCCACGATGCTTCCCGTCACGTCATCGCGTCCAAGGTTGAAGCTGGTCTTTCCATCTACGGCGTATCCACCGGCTTTGGCGGTAGCGCAGACACCCGCACGGACGACCCCATCGCCCTCGGTGCCGCCCTCCTTCAGCACCAGCATACCGGTGTACTCATACCCTCCTCGGTTTCTCGTCACGCCTCCTCTAGTATGTCCTTTCCCTCCGTCCCCTTCTCGTCTGACCCACCCCAGCGCCAGCGTCATCCCTGCCTCTCTTTGATCCATCACACTCCACCACGATGCCCCCTGCCTGGACTCGCGCCGCCATGCTTATCCGCACCAATTCCCTCATCCGTGGTCACTCTGGTGTGAGGTGGGAGCTCGTACAAAAAATGGTCGAGGTCATCGAAAAGGGCCTCGTCCCGCTCGTCCCTCTCCGTGGCAGTATCTCTGCGAGTGGTGGTCCGTGTCTTGTTTTTAGCCCCTATCTTTGTCTCGCTTACCGTTGTCCCATGTCCTTCTTTAGACCTGTCCTCTCTGTCATATATCGCCGGCATGCTCATCGGGAATCCTGCCCTCCGCGTTTGGATGCTTTCCCCCCCATCCCCCGTCGACTTGAGGGCGCCCACGCCACGCTTCCCACTCTCCTCGCTTTCATCCGCATTTCCATCTGGCACCGCTACTCCGGCAACCCAGTCTGGCCATCCATCTCCCATTTCCCCCAGTACCCCTGCCTCCTCTATTCCCGATGACGAGTTTGCCAAAAATGTATCTCAATCGCCCCCTACTCTGATTTCATACCCCGCTGCTAAAGCCCTTGCGCTCTCCAATACCACCCCGCTCCCCCTCGCATCCAAAGAGCATCTCGGCATCCTCAACGGCACCGCCTTCAGTGCCGGTGTCGCTGCTCTCGCCGTAAATGGCGCCAAGGAGGTTGCCGTCCTCGGAGCCGTAAGTCCCGGATCAGTACCTTACCCTCCCCTCCCCTCCCCTCACTCTTGTATAGGTCTTGACCGCACTCTCCATTGAAGCCCTGTTGGGCGCCCGTGGCTCTTTTGATCCTTTTGTCGGTCACGCTCGCCCACACCCCGGTCAAGTCGAATCAGCTCACCTCATCTGGTCGCTCCTGTCCGATTCCAAATTCGCCCAGGGCCACGAGGTCGAGATCAAGCTCGAGGACGACCAGGGCGTGCTCAGGCAAGATCGTTACTCCCTCCGCACCGCCCCACAATGGTTGGGTCCCCAGTTCGAGGATATCAAGAGGGTAGAAGAAACCATCCGAGTTGAAGTCAACTCGACGACAGACAACCCGTTGGTGCAGCCTCCTCATCCGGTCGGTGGAGAAGGTGTGTATTGTTATCATCATCTCCTGCCGCTCATTCCAACTCACGTGTTCCAGGTAAAATCCACCATGCAGGAAACTTCCAAGCGTTGTCCGTCACCAATGCCATGGACCACCTTCGACTCTCTCTTGCGCACATTGGTCGACTGATGTTTGTGCAACTCACCGAGACCATCAACTGTACCATGAACCGTGGTTTACCCGCCAATCTATCTGGTGGTGAGAGTGCTCTAGACTTTGGGTGCAAAGGCCTGGACATTGCTGCCGCATCGTATACTGGCGAGTTGAATACCCTCGGCGGTATGAACGTAGGCGTGGGAAATGTCAGTGCTGAGATGCACAACCAGAGTGTCAAGTGAGCGGTGTTCCCTATTGCAATGAACTCACTATAATTTACACGGTTTTGACAGCTCTCTCGCCCTCATCTCCGCTCGGTATACGTTGACAGCACTCGAAGTGTCTCAATTACTGGCGGCCACACACTTGCTCATTGTCTGCCAAGCCCTCGATTTGCGTGCACTGTATGTCGAAATGAGGAAGTTGTCTGCCCAGGTTGTTCGCGACCTTGTGCGCCAAGAGTTTTCTCTCTCCGGCGCAGACGATCTTGTGGAGAAGATCGTGCGCAAGATGATGCCCCAACTGTATGAAGCTATTGACCGGACGAGCAGCATGGACACAGTGCCGCGGATGGCCAAGGTAGCGAGCGAGGCCATCTCTCAGCTCCTGGAAGCACTCGCATCACTCAATCTCTCCGCATTCGACCTGAGCAAGCTGACTGCGTTCCGAATGAAGCTGGCGGATAGGCTCGCTGCGCTCCTGACGGAACTACGCTGCGCCTATTTGGGTGTGTCATTGGCAGAGGTACGGACGGGATGCATGGAGTCGACGTCTGCGCCCACGACGCCCACACCAATCTTCAACCTTACCCCGCGCGGTCGAGCGCCCGCAGCGGCCTTTTTAGCGCCGCGCACACGGGTGCTGTACGAGTTTGTTCGGGAACAACTGGGGATTGGGATGCACGGCGCGGATAATTTGCGAGGAAACGTGTTTGGCATGCGCGATGGGACGCCGGAGGTCGCGGAGGTAACGAGGGCGTTGGGAGGAACAGTGGATACGACATTGGGGGATAAGGTGACGATGATTGTCGAGGCGATCAGGGATGGGCGGATTGCACGGGCATTGGTGCGGGCGTGTGAGGGCGTTAATACGGAACCAGGCTCGCTTTAGATGTATATTTCTTGCACTTTAGTCACGTCAGAGCATTTGTTGTCGACATTATTTTTGCTACTTGTATAACGAAGACCAGACGTGTGGATCCAATAAGTTTTTTTTTTGTAATGCTATCGAGGACGGTTTGAAGCGGAAGCTGCCGGCGAAACGGCAGAACGGCAGAATCTGGCACTATCTTGTGTCTGTCTGTCCAAGGAAGTTTCAGGCCAATCGTAGTAAGCTCGACCATTCTACTCAAGTATTCTACACCCGGCCAAGCGGCGTCGGCTCGCTAACCTTTGAGACAGGTAGGTGCGAGTGGCATTGCGAACAGACGGAGGTGCGTGTGGGCCCATCAAGGAGGTGCTTGAGTAGCAAGTTCTGTTCCCATTTCGTTCACTCCGCAGTATGTACATTCATAGCACCGTAGGTTGGATTTGTTATCGAGCATGCAATGACTCACTCAGATCGGTGGTTATTTATGCAGGTAGTCTTCCCCCGGGATAGACTTTTTTTTTTTTTTTTTTTTTTTTTTTTTTTTAAATCATAATGGATTCTGCGGCGTAGAAAAATGTTTGTGTTCAAAACAAATTATGACAAAAAAAACAAAAA
>JBBPJJ010000642.1:0-15955 GCA_038088635.1 Veloboletus limbatus
GTTTCCCCCATCCCGGAGTTGGTCGACGACGCCTCCTCCTCTTCAAACTCCTTCGCCACTGCCCCTGAACAAATCCGCCTCCGCCTTCACGACGACTCCAACAACAACAGCGATACAGACTCCGTAACAGCAGAAGCAGGGTAGGGAGAGAGTCCCGACGATGCCTGGCAGGTGGCGAGACCTGCGTTAGATACGCCAGATCCCTTTGCTCTTCGCTCCATGAGTTCTCACCCACCGATTTTATCGGTCCTTCTTCCCCCAGCGTCTCACCGTCTCCGCATAGACGCACCAAATGACACATATGCCCAAGTGCTCCTTCACAGGATCACGGATTGCCGGCTGGCAATCCCTGCCACCAGTCATCTCGACTACGGGTCCCCCCTCCTAGCACTATACAAAGCTCTCCTCGAGACCGAACGTATGGATCTCCTGATCCGCAACAATGCCACCAACCCAGACGCCCATATGACCATCGTCATGGGAGTCCTGCGACACATCAGGGATCACCTCCGCGGTGCGCTCGTCACGATGGGGTATCAACTCCATTTTGGCGAATTCCTCGCCGACGTTGAATGCTACACCTGCGAGTTGAACCTGGCACAAGGAGTTCCACCTCCTCCTTACACGTCTCTTTCCACCCCAAGTGCCTCCTCCTCTCCCCTTGATCCCGCGGTCAAAGCATCTCTCGCCCATACTGACGCATGGCTTGCCGGTTTAGACGGTCGGCTCATCCTACCGCCCAACCATCCCCGCTACTCGGAAGCTTGTTTCGAGTGCCACCGTCTTGGACATCGTCGTGCCCACTGCCCCCAATACCAGTGCCCACTATGCCTGGTTTGGGCTCCTGGACATGCCCAAGTTCGCTGTCCGACCCGACCGCGACCTCGACCTCCTCGTCGTCCGACCTCTTCGTCATCGTCGGGATCATCTCACACTCAGCAATCTCTCTCGGGATTGGGTTCTCTTCCTCGTCCTTCACAACGTATCCCTGTCCCTCGTCGCCGTCGTATGGTCTCTCCCATCTCCCCGCTTCCCGACACCGACACACATGTCAACGACGTCTGGGACGACACTGCCTATGCTAACATCACGGGTTCCCCCGGTGCCTTTGCTTTGGATCTCTGAGTCACCTCCACGGCATATGTGTCCTTCAAGACCTGGTTCTCGTCGGAGACTCGAGGCGTAGTGGGGGGGTAATGTTACGATTCTTCTCTCCACATCATGTACGATCTTACTTTAACTTCGTCTTTCTTTCTCTCTTTCTTCTTGATGACTTCTTCACAGTAAACTACGGTTTCACCTTTCATTTGTCATCAAGATTACGCTTACTTTCCTTCTTTCCGTTTCTTCGGACTTCTATGACTGACTCACACACTGAGTCATACTTACTCATAGTCCTTTACTCTTCAACAGAGTTCTTTCCACTTCCATCGCATTCCACGATGTTCTCTCATCTATCCTTTTACTTCCCTTTCCTTTCATAGTCTTGGTCCGTGCTAGCCTCTCCAACGTATATAAACCATACTAGCACGACTTGTATTCTTTAACTTTGAGCTCCGCAATTCTACACTAGATTTGCCTCTTAGTTCGTCAACTTCGGTCCCTAGTCCCTCAGTCCCAGCAAAGGCCTCTCTATAACGAAGCCTTCCTCAAGCCCTAGTCCTCGTCCTCATCCTCGTCCTAGTCACCTTGCGGATACGTGCGAGCTTACCCGGCCCACACGTAACACCGTTGATGTTTGCGCCGCCTATCTATATGGCGCACTCGACGAAGAGATCTATATGGAACAACCAGAGGGATTCAAAATCCCTGGTGCAGAGACTAAAGTACTGCGCCTCAAAAAGGCACTTTACGGATTAAAGCAGGCTGGTCTCGCCTGGTGGAAAGCCCTCAATGAGTCCATGAAAGAGCTCGGCTTTGAGCAGATTAAATCAGATCCCGGCATCTTCCTCTACAGAAAGAAAGGCTCCCTTACGGTTGTAGCCATTATTTATGTAGATGATGCCATATTCTGCGGTCCCTCGAAGGTGATCGTTGATGAGGTCAAAGCGCACTTCATGCGCAAATGGGAATGTCGCGATCTTGGCGAAGCCAAAGAGTTCTTGCACATGAACATCAAACGCTCCGGTCGAAAACTCTATATCGACCAGAAGGAATACCTTCAAAAGATCATCACGCGTTTTGATTTGCAAAACTCCAAAGCCACGCAGACTCCTCTACCTTAGGGATATTATCCCATCAAAAACGACGCGCCTATTAACCCTGGACTTCGTCAGAAGTTCCAAACTGTTATCGGTTCCTTGATCTACATCATGATCGGAACGCGACCCGATATTGCCTATGCTGTCACAACTATGGCGCGTCATTCGGCGAATCCAACAGAGGAACACTTATCAAAAGCGCTACATATTTGTCGCTACCTCTTAGGAACGCCTAAAGCAGCCTTGTGCTTCGATGGTAACAAAGACCAAGGCATTATCGCGTACACCGATGCAGATTGGGCATCCGACCCTAACACACGCAAGTCCCAAACCGGCTGGTTCTTACAGCTAGCCGGATGTACCTTCAGCTGGCGATCTCGCCTGCAGCCTACTATGGCACACTCTTCTACTGAAGCTGAGTACATGTCCTTATTGGACTGCAGTAGACAAGCCTTTTGGGTTCGACAACTTCTGCAAGAACTCGGGTATAAAATGAACGCAATACCAATTTGCGGTGATAACCAAGGATCCATCTTTATGGCATCTAACTCTATCACTGAATCGCGCAGTAAGCCCATCAACATTCGTTGGCATGCGATTCGTGACTGGATTCAGGACGGACACATTGAGTTGTTCTTCATAGATGGAGTCAGCAATCCTGCTGACATGTTCACCAAAAATCTGGGGCGTATCAAATTCGAGGAATTCCGCACATCTCTCGGGATCATCTTAACCCCTCCATAGTCACCATTTCCACTCCTCAGCACACCATGCTTCGAGCGAGGGGGAGTGTTGAACATGCTGTTACTCAGCTGCCTTCGCTCCTATTTCTATTCTATTTCTTTTATTTAGAGTAGCTTATATAATCATACATCACATGTCACTATATAAGATTCGAACTCAACATCTGAGTTCTAATAACACTCTTGTTCTTCAACCACAACCATCGTCTGCCTCAACCTCGTTTAGCTCCAAACACCTCAACAATGTGAGTAATCCAAATTGCCTCTGCGTTGCGTGTTGTCAAACAGCAGGTTCCGTTGGGCATACTGTATGTGTGGTTGACTTCGACGTCACCACGTCCGTCTTGGCTCTCTTGCACAGCAGGACCCTCGCTGGCATATACTCTGCCTGGCATGCTCTCACCCAGACACTCCTCTCCAGCCTCTTGCCTACTCGCGCCCTCAGCCGACTCCGTGCCCTCAACACCTGTCATCTCGACCATCCGGCCGACTTTGTCCATGCCGCAGGCACCCGCTGTTGCCTGGTGGTACGCAGCCACCCATTGCCCCTCTCCACACGAAGAGGTTTCGCGCGGCGTGCATTCGACATGCATGGTCCTCGACTCCACTGGTTCGCCGACTCCGAGGTACGATGTCCCATCTCGTTGTTGGCCTTGCTGACCCATTTCGACCTGATTGTCCGAGTCTCGTTCACAACCGTGACGCGTCTCCATGCCCCACACAACCTGCACAACTTCCCGCGGTGACTCGTTACTCCGTAGTACCATTGTAGTAGTCGTAGCTGCCGCAAATAAATTGTTGAGTGTATGGAACTACTCACTGGCGAGCTGTAAGGAATAGAGTCTCATGAAAAGAGAATCCGGGATAGTGGTTGCGAAAGCGGCCTTCACAGGTAATCGCTGACTCCGTGCGCGATGAGTACTCGTTCGAGTCTCTCGCGGTAAATTGGCTGTCCACTCGGAGTGCGGGAATCTCGACGACTTCGTTCTCGAGTTGAATGCTGGCCATCCTCGAGTACCTGGTGAGTTGTGACTCCTAGCTACAGAGGACAGGCAGGGCTCATAACCTGTAGAAAATAGCCTGTAGTCTTACTGAGTAGTCGCTAAGGTAAAACTACCGTATGCGAATACTCGGGCTTACCTAAGCCCGTGGCTACTGTAATCTCAACAAAGGCAGGCATCACTCCTATATGAACATCATATTCGACAAGAACACATCAGAGCAGAGAGATTGGATTAACAATAACTTGTGAACTAGCAACAAAAGTGTGCTATGACCCAAATGAGCCACCATTGCATCCTCCCACTCACCAAGGTGGCAGCAACGAAACACACACATCGTGCTACAACCTAGCCCGCAACCAACGAATACCAAGACTCAAAGCAGATCTCCAATCACACACGTATCCATCAAGTCCAACACTCTCCTCGCCAGCGCTGCCGCATCCTTGTCGTCCTCCGAGTTAATCTGATGTCTCGCAGTCCCCGCTTCTACACCCATGCTGACGCTCCCAGCGCCTCCCAAACCGCCAGGACTCACGCTCACTCCTCCTCCCACACCCACACCCATGCCTACACCCCCACCCGTACCCGTCCAATCACACAAATGCCTCAACGTCGACACGAATCCCGCATCGACAAACTCCTGCCGTCGTCTCGGATTGCTAGTCAATAGATTGAGCACGCACGATACGAGCGGGGAGCGAACACCCGATTTCCCGTCTGCCATGCACGAGTGAACGAGGTCAAGAAGGGGCGCGTGCGCAAAGATGAGGTCTTGTTGTGCTCGTGTGCCGTTGGAAAGATTGCCGAGAAAGTAGGCGGTCTGGAAGCGAGATATGAGCGGCGTAAAATGCGCGGTCAGGCATTTAGGAGCGACGTACCTCGCGCGTGACGGGTTCGCTGGAGGAGTCTAGGCCAGTGGAGATGCAGGCTGCAACGAGGTCCTCCCCCATCGAACTGAAGATGAGGGCGATGCCTTCTTCGTCCTCGGCGAGGTTTCGTAGAATGCAAAAGGCCTGCTCCTGGATCTGAGAATCTACATCACCCACGAGTCTACGTTAGGAAGGTCCAAGCGGTGTTATGTCAGGAAGATAATGTTACGCAAGGGACACCAAGTGACATACTCGGCAAGATGGGTCCATCCAAGGTGCGTCATAACCGTCCGTTTCGTGGCAAGGCTGCTCTTGCATAACAAGTTCTTCAACGCCCATAGTACACTCACACGAATCTCTTGATCTTCAATCCCAGAAAGCTGTATCAGCCGTGAAAGTAAACCGTCCGCGAGCATAACCTCGACAACCATTCTCTTAAGTAAACTCTTACAGGCTCGCAACATAGTACTCACCGGTCTCAGAGGCGAAAAATCGTTCACGAGATTGCATATCACAGCTAAGGCAGCGGAGATCACTCTGGGGTCTTCATCTTCCCTTTTAAATACTTGGTACAAAGCCAGTCCAGCTCCGCTGTCGGTGAGGTTCGTTCGTATTATTGCGGCATCACGACTGAGTGCTCGGATGCATTGACAAGCCGCCACACGCACTCCTACGCTCTTATGCGCAAGGCACATTCGGATTAGAGGTATCACTTGAATGTTGTCAGCTAGCTCCCGTTTGACGACTCTGTCAAAGAGTGCAATAGAAGCTATTGTGATGAGTGCTGCCTGCGCGACGAATCAAGAGGGTAGAAATGAACAATGGGAATGGAGGTGAAGAGCATGCGCAGACCTCTCGGAGAATGACTCTGCTCTCAGACTCGTCGATATCCCAGTCTGAAGCCTTGTCAAGGGGAGTGATAGATTTGACAAGGCTTGCTACGTTCGCTAGGACTCCGCGATCGTATACCTCTAGACAGATATCCTTTTCGTCCCTGACCAACAAAGCTGCCAAAAATTTCTTTTGAGAACATTTGTGTCAGTGGAAACAAGGCACGAACAGAGGATGTAACAGGCTCTC
This sequence comes from Veloboletus limbatus, assembly GCA_038088635.1. Taxonomy (NCBI): domain Eukaryota; kingdom Fungi; phylum Basidiomycota; class Agaricomycetes; order Boletales; family Boletaceae; genus Veloboletus; species Veloboletus limbatus. Next base: position 5,898 of record JBBPJJ010000642.1, read on the forward strand.
GTTTGATTTTTGGGAGAGGCCGAAGGCGATATTAGAATACGATTGAGTACTTGAATGACAGTGAGTGCAGCTGCGGAGTCCACCATACCCGGATGGTTGTTTGCTTGCGCACGGATGATATTTGTAACGCTTATTTCCACCATGTTGAGCAAGAATACAGAATTGGTCTCGAGGACTTACCAGAGTGATGCTGCGAGTTGCACATCCGTGACACGGCTCTTGGTCAAGGATAAAATCAAAGCGAGAGGAGGGGCAACTGCATACAGAATAACTATCGAGCGAATATATGCAGCATGCATACTTACTATCATCAGCAGGCACCCTTGCTAATGCAGTAGCAATGGGTGGGTTGTCCAGAGCGAGGGCTGCGAGTGCACTTAATGCGGCATCTTGTGCCTGTTCTCGTTATCAAATCAGCATGTGAAGAATAGATCGCGGACCGAATACATGCCTTGGGATCCTTCTTCTGAATCATTGTAGTCAGAGTCCGCATGATCCAGGCACCATGTTTGGTAGTACCATGTACCACACCAGGTCTCTCCCAACCGCGCCTACTTCTGACTTCCCGCTGGCGTTCTGAGCGTGGGAGCCACTCGATGAGAGCACTTCTGTGAACTTCTGCGCACACTGCGGCACCAATGAGTTGTGCAATGGCGACAGAAGTCTGGGTTGAAGAATCGGCCAAAAGAGGTAAGAACGCATCTAAAGATTCGAACTAGGGATGAAAGCATCTGTCTAGAGATGAACATGCATATCGGGGGGTCAAAACGGACCTCGAAGAAATAGTTGAGCGCAGTTTTTGCCTCGGATCGAAATTGGGAGGAATATATGCGGACTGGACCAAGAGTAGGACCGGTTACTTGGACGATGGCGCTAGCAAGCACACGCAATGCACGGGCTAGCGCGGACTTGAGAGAGATGACCGCGAGGGGTTGTGTGCTGGCCAAGGCTCGAATGATCGCTTGGAGTGCGTTTGCACGGAGCAAGCTTGAAAGTGCAGCCTCAGAGCCTATCGGAAAGGGATGAGAGAAGAGCGTGAGAGGGGGATTGCCTCTTACCGTAGGAGATTGAAGAAATGACGTGCGCTGCCTCGACACGGATATCATCTTGTGAGCCCTGCGGTTCCCCGAATGTGGGTGGATGATTCAGGCAGCCTACGAGGCTTGAATTGGGGGTGATGTTCATTCATGAAGTACAAGAGGAGAGAACGCACGAGTGAATGAAGGCGGTATCACGAGCAAGGGCAAGTTTTGCGGATGGGTTTCCAATGACAGTGTTCTTGAGCTGTTTGAGGGACGCCGTCGTGATTTGTCGCACCGTCATATCATCAAAGAACATGGCCAACCTCTGGGCGCGGAGACGGCATCACGGAATCGGACTTCGGACTCCCACGTGGCCTTATCGGTAACAAAAAAAAAAAAAAAAAAAAACGAAACTTGGATGGATGTCGGGAACCGGGTCCATTCCCCGTTGCCTGATCAGGATGCAGACTAACCTTGCTTTAATCCACGACGGCAGATACCCAGAACACGTATGGCAGCGAGTATTGATCCCACAGAGAGCCTGCGTGTGGCCGGTGAAGGCTTTGATCTGCTCTTTGCCAATGACTTGGTCGGTGCGGTCGATTTGTTCAGCACTGACCGCTACCATGACTCTCCTTTTCACCTGATGGGCCTTGGCGTGTGCGCGTTTCTCAAGGCGGCGCTTGGAATGGAGGTATGGTTTGTCTTGCAACCATGTCATCGCTCATCTCAATTCTCCATTATTAGCCCGAGCTCATGGAAGATGCCACGCAATGTCTTGAGGCATCACAGGCAGGCGCAAAAAAGTACATGAAACTGGCCAAGTCCTATAAATCTTCGCATAGGTTCACACCTGGCATTGAATGGGAGGTTCTGCACACTGATGCAATTCTTCTGCTGGGGTTGACGCATGCATTGAGGTATGCCACACATTTGTAGCTGACAAATCGTAACTGATAGCATTTCGTCGAAGCGAGTCGTACAGGGGATACTTGCATTGTCTGTCAGTCATTGAACATTCAGGAAACTTGTCGTGTTACTGAAACATCGACCTCCAGATACGAACTTAATAGGTAAGCCTTTCCGTACAGTCTCTTGCACCCCACCTGTGGATTGACACATACATGCCAGCGCACATTCAAAATTCACAAAGTATATCATTTTTATTGAGCCATTGTCTCCGTTACAGTTGATGCATCATTTTCTAGATTATTTAAGACCTTATACCCGAACGGACTAGACGAGTATGCTACACCAGGACATACGCCAACGCCGTCTCGCAAAGGGTCGATTTATAGCTTCCGATCTTCTTCAGCACACCTTGCTCCACCAGCACGACCCTCAGGGTTTCTGGCCCGATGGGGATTCGCATCTGCGACACCCGCCCCACCCGCTCCTCCAGAGGGTAATTCATCAAACAGTGTGATTGAAGAGCTGATATTGTCGGGCGCCGCATTTGGTGAGCTATTCATCACTCACCTTTCCTATTGCTTCTATTTTACTTAATGCAGCTGTTGGATCAAGGTTATGGCCTGTTCAACCTGGTGCTTTCCCTCCTTCCTTACAAAGTCAGGTAAGGAAAATCTCCCGGAAGGAAGCTTTCTGATATCATCGTCTTTTCCTAGGGCCGTGGTAGGCTTTTTAGGGTATAATCACGATCGCCGACTTGCCCTTCAAGCGCTGGCCGTTTCTGCTGCTCGAGCAGATGTACATGCCGTATTTGCAGGGTGCGTACTCTTCGGTGTTCATTTTCTGATGCGATTCCTCTATGCTCAACACGTTGGTTTCCGTTGTGGATTCAAGGCTGGTCCTGATGACGTACTATGGCGTGATCTTACTTATGACGGGATACCAGGCGGACGAGGAGCATATTGTGAGGCAATACAAAGGGATTGTGAACAAGTGTGTGATGTCTCGTTATCCATATGGTTACATTTTGAAGGTACTCTAGACTCTCGGCGCGGTACCCGAAAGGCACCTTGTGGATACTGAACAAGGTAAACATCTAGTCTCCTTATGGATCAGATGTTGACGATTCGCTAGGCAAAAATTCAGCGTATGACAAGTGACGCCGAAGGTGCAATCGAAACTTTAAAAGAGGGCCTAGCACCTGACAGACTCCCAACGTTTCCTCAAGCAGACGCATTGGTATGCCAGTTCTCTTACGAAAAAGGATGACTCAATATTGGATTGGGTATACAGCTTGCCTACGAGCTTGCGTGGACGTTACTTGGCTTCAGACGATATGAAGAATGCGCTGAGACCTTTTTAAACTTGACTAAAACGAGTAGTTGGTGAGTATCACGTTCACTCATAGTCGAATTGAGTGTATATATGATCGATCAAACATGGCAGGAGTCACGCTACGTACCTCTTCATCGCCGCAGGTCAGTTCCATCAAATGGGGTATCCACGAGCATTTCAGAATAATTACTCCCAGGGTGTTATATATCATCTCGCAGGTTGGATGAAGGACAGAACGTGCTAAACAAGATTCCACAGACCATTAACAGTCAACGGAGGGCGATGCCCACGGAGGTTTTCATAAAAAAGAAGTGTGAGTGGCCTTTTTCGGCTCGACATCGATGTTTAATATCGTTGTTTGAAGTGGAATTCTACAAGGAGAAACAAATCCGGCGCGGCGGCGATCCTGCTTATTACGTGGAAGCTATCAAGATTAGTCCGGCAGACGGTCTGTCTTCTTCGTACTCGTTTCATGATGTTTTGTGACCCCGATTTTCTAGAATTTGCCATTTGTCAGTCCAAGTTTGGATGTTGCAATGTGTTCTGACTGAGATGGATGCCCAACAGTCTGGAACACGCACGCTCATATCGATGAAGCTACCGCACTGGCACACATCGAGGAGCTCAGTGCGTTCACACCGCCCGTTGGAATCAAGAGTGAATACATGCTCGCACGACCCGCTTCGACGGCAAATGTTGCACTCGACCTTGATACCTCCGACGAGCTTGCCGTTCGGTCTCTTATCCTCGGCATCATCCACCGAACGATGGGAGACTACGTTGCTGGGCGAATGCTCCTCTATGACGCTTTGAAGCATGGAGCGAACGTCGAAATCAGTACCTGGGTCAGTGCCGTCGCCTATTTCGAGCTCGCGGTACTGGAGATGAAGGAGGGCGAGCGAAAGGCCGCGGAACGGGTCACTGAATCGGAGAAAACGGCAGGCGAGGGGGAGAAAGAACTGATGGAGTGGCGGAACACGTTCAAGGTGGCGAGGGAGATGCTGGCAGAGGCGATTGGCGGCTGCACGCGGGAGATGGATCTGTCATCGAGGCTAGACAGTCGAATCGTGATGCTCAAAGAGGAGATCAAGAACAAGATGGAGATGCTGGGATGTGAAGAATGAGATTGAGGGATGGCGCGTCCAGCCTCCAGGTGACAAAATGAACGGGGGATTAGTTGTTTTTACGTGTTTGTCGCAAAGTCCAATTACCTCTTACATTATTTGCTGTGTCTTTCCTCATAAAAGCTGCGCGCGAACGTCGACGCTGACCTCGACGGCGACGATGGCAACTACGACCGACCAGCAAATGTCACTCACCGTGGCACAGAGAGGGAGTTCGTCACACTTGAGCAGACCAGCCAGACAACTTGTTCCTGCTTTTCTCCAGAAACTATACGAGTGCGTCTCCCCATCTTATCTTTGCCCAGGGGCTCGTGATTTGCTCATCACATCATTCCTTTCTACTCGATAGGATGGTCAATGATCCCGCCGACCAAGATCTCATAAGATGGTCTGATACAGGCGACTCCTTCTTTGGTGGGCATCTCCTCTCAGATTACGCGCCAACCCGCGACTGACCCCTCCGTCCCAGTTCTCGACCAAGAGCGTTTCGCAAGCGAAGTCCTCGGACGCTGGTTCAAGCACAAAAACTTTAGCTCATTTGTCCGCCAACTCAACATGTACGGCTTTCACAAGATTCCACACCTTCAACAGGGCGTGCTTCGTGGCGATTCCGACACCGAGTTTTGGAACTTTGAACATCCACACTTTTTACGCGGTCAACCCGACCTGTTGTGTCTCATACAGCGCAAAAAGCAGGCGCCCACAACAGGCGACGACGCGCACGCTGCGCCCGCCGTAGGGAAGGACACGGCGGCTAACGGCGCGGTGGGAACGTTGTCTGCCAATCAGTTATTGGACATCAACTCGATTGTGAATGGGATACAGGCGATTAAGCGACATCAGGCGGCCATCTCCGTAGACTTGAACGAATTGAAGAGTTCAAATCAGCATCTATGGCAGGAGGCGATGGCGGCGAGAGAGAGGCATAAGAAGCATCAGGATACCATCAATCGGATTCTGAAATTTCTGGCAGGGGTGTTTGGGCATGGTGAAAATCAGATGAGAAAGGACGAGGATGCGCCGCATGCTGTAATGGCAAGAAAACCTCAGAGACTAATGATCGCGGACGGACGGAGTGGGCAGAAGGGGGATACGAACGGGGCTGCGGAAGAGGAATCTACCTCGGGCACGGAGAGTGCACGGTCCGCGAGTTCGACGAGTGCGTCTTTTTGAGCGGTCTTATTCTTCGTTGTGCTGACCTCGAACGTTTAGATCTCTTTGGGTCGTTGGATACGCCTTCTGTGCAGCCTTCGGAGCCGTTTACGACCCCTAGGTTTACTTCTGTTGAACCGAGCGTCACAGACGCGCCTACACCAGGTGCCACGGAATCTCGTCCTATCCTGCCGGAGAACCGACCTACGCCAAGCGTCCCGCCGTCAAACCCAATGAATACTGTTTCGCCCACAACTTCTGAGACTACGAACCCTACACCCTCTCAATCGAGCAACGACCATATTGTACAAACAGCTTTAACCTCTGTTCTCAATTCACCATCACAAATGCAAAAACTACTCACGGCACTCGCAGCTCAATCTATCGCACCGGATGTATTACCACCAGCAGGTCAACCATTTCACCAGCAACATCTCATCGCCCCAACACCATATACCAATAACCCCCGTCAGTTCTCACCTAGCATCGGTCAAGGCACAGGACATATCCATCCCAATGTCGCCACGCCAGCACGATCACCCGCCGCAACGTTTGACTACACATCAGCTAACGCACTGTCACCGTTTACGCTTTCGCTTCTCGGGGCACCTTCGGATCCGGATCCATTCGTGCTCCAACAGCAAGATGATCGATTCCAAAAGACTTATACGACTGCCGCGGAGATCAACAGCGACGTGGATGAGCTACAAAGTAACATACAATCGCTTATCCAGAGTCTGGGTATCGACCCTTTGACGCTGGATTCAGCGGCGCCTCCCGCAGAAACCGCCGCAGGCGTCGGCGGTGGAGGAGGGGCTACATTTGCACCACTATCCGTGGGCGGTGTGAACATGTTCCCACCAGTAAACATTGGTGCCAGCCAGGACTTTGATTTTGACTCGTTCTTGTTGGATATGCCTCGTGCGAACGAGGAGGATGGCGACCTTGACAAACTGGCGGAGAGGCTTGACCCATCGACTGCCGTTGTACCCAACGTGTCGGATTCGTCCAAGATCGGGAACGCATCCTCTGAGCAGTTGCATGCCTTTTTGGATGAGGTAGCGTCGCGAGATGGGAGTGAGGGCGTCAGGGGCAGCACGGTCGGTCCGGGTCCGGGTGCACCGCAGCTACACGGGTCGCAAACATTCGAGGTCCCTGCTGGTGCCGCGGATGGTGGGTCTTGGGCCGTTTCTGGTATGGGTATGGGATCCGGGGCAGGATCCGGATCAGGGACACGCGGACGGAAACGCAAGTCGGATGTGGTGGTGGATGGCGCACAAACCTATGCGCCGCCGGAAGCACAAGGGGCGACGACGACTGCGGTGGCGACGCCTTCGATAACGAGTAATCGGAGCAAACGCAAGAGATAGATGCAACAAGATATGTGCACGAGATACCGAATCGCGCGACGGATACCCATCCCCTACCGAGTATGCAACGAGGTGCTCAAGCTCATCATGTTGGTATGTATCCGTGCGCGTATGGTGTCGATTGGCCGTTGTGACTGATGGGGTACGACTGGTTGTCACTTGAATTTGTAGTACGTTTTCTGTTTGTCACTAGTATATTGTCTGGCTGTATTCGTAGGTTATTCTGTCTACTTTTATCGCGCTGTAGTAGGAGACGAGATAGACTATACACGAGCATCTTGACGAGCACATTTTCTCTGTTCGCTATCATCACCACGCGAGTCACCCAGTGCCTGTCTCACGTTCACCTTCGCCATTACCTGTCCCCGTTCGCCCTTGGTGTCCTGGAGATCCTCCGCACACCTTTCCTAAATCCCGGCCCAATCGCACCACCAAGTTCCGATGCCTCTGCTTCATATTGCCTCCTCGTCCCGAAGTCTCCTCGTCGATCCGTCCCGACTCTCGTGACGACGTTCCCGATGACTCCTCCGCCGATTGCCGTGCCGACGGTCCAACGTCCAACAACACGCGTTCGATGCCGCTGTGACCTTGTGCTCGAAAGCAGGCGGTCCGCAATGTGATGACGGTGACACATTACATGGCCAGATATCTACAAGTTGGCCTGCCGGAGTAACGTCCGAGAAGTGGGGATCGATCCCACATACACTTCTTTTCGAGTCGGTGCTTGAAGTTGGCGCACGGGCCGCACGCTGCTCGAAGTCGTAAATCACGCACTGCTCGGAATGTTCATGATCATGATCCGTGAATGAGCGCAGGCAACTGCGTTTGCTTGCGCCAGGTGAGAGAGTGCTCTCCCCAACGCACAAGTCTATTCATGAAGCACACATCCACCCCAACGTACGGTAGACTACGCAGAGCACCTCCTTTACATCGTCGTCACGTTCGGGTTCCAAATCCCATGCGAGGCAAAGAATTCCGCTATTTTTTTATTTTTTATTTTTGCCGGGTCAAAAAATAAATCACATGCGGAACGAACCACAAGAGGGAATCAGTAGACGTACACAAGGCATAAGCGGAACGCTTGTAGGTCCTTTCGAGCGTCGTAAAGTTGACATGCTGAATCCCGAACCTGACCATCCATGGACGCATAAGTCGTCGGTCTATTTGTTAGAGAACGGGAAACACCCTACTTGGGCTCGAAACCATAGCTCCATTCGGCATTATCCATCATAGCTTTCCATGGAAGATATCAGCGCAGAGGAAGCGCAATAAAAAGGAAGATATGTACACCAGGAAAAGACGCCCGCGAGGGGGACACCATCTTTGAAAGATATCAGCGCAGAGGAAGCGCAATAAAAAAGAAGATATGTACACCAGGAAAAGACGCCCGCGAGGGGGACACCATCTTCGTGGATGGCGAGAAGAGGTTGGTCAGGAAGTAGTCTGGGATTACAGAATATCACCAAGACTGTCAAGACGCATGCAAAGAGACAACATGCTCGTGGTAGTACAGTCTTCCAGTATCTGGAACATCTCCGTGCGCAAGTTGTCGAACGGCTCGTCCATACCAAACTCAGAAATGTACTGGAATGGTCCATATATCTGCAGCATCAACACATGAGGCTATAAGAGATACACACCATCTTGGGGCTTGGCCAGCGCTCTACCAGCTGTCGCAGATACCCTCTCAGCATCTGAGGTGTAGCCTGAATTACCAGCAGGATCTGGGCTTGGTCCGACTGCCCATCCTGCATTTGAATCATACAACATGACAGTGTTGCCAGCGGGCCAGGTAGGATCAGACATGTTAGCCTGGCAAGCAGCAGTACCAGACGGAGGAGCTGCGATGTACTGAGAGGCATACGCGTCGATGGCGAAGAAGTCCGCCGAGCCTATAGAATGTACATCAAACAAGGTAGTAAAGGAAGCACGTATATGGTGAGCGTACCTTTGAGGTCGGCCATCTCTTGTTCAGTGAACCTCGGAAGGTAGCTCTCCGGGAGAGTATCTTTAACGATCCGAGGCCAGTCACCATCCACATAGATAGGGTTGGCATATAGCCCGAGTCCGAAGGATGCGTGACGTTCGACAGCCTCGGCATCGTCGGTGTCATTCGTCCGCCAAGGAACCCCACTGTTTGCGAGTGAGTATTCGTGTTTTTGGGACGCTATGCGAGACCTACACGAAGTCATTGTTCTTGTATGCTATTTCACCTTGAATACCCATTTCGCGGAAAGCTTTGACAGCGCCCGCATGGGCCCTTACTAGTCAGGTAGTCTGTATGTGTGTGCAGAGAATTGATGTACGCACAGAGATTATATGCGCATTGGTATGGAGGGGTCGAGGAGTTGACACCAGGAGCCATGGAAACGTCTACACAGATGAGTTAGTAACATGTAGCACGAAGCACATGAGAGATGTGTACGTACTGAATGGATACTGCGAAATAAAGGCACAGGAAACGCTGGGTTCATCAAAGGTACACCATTTCTTGACACGTCCATTGTATGCTGTGAAAACGGTTTTCGCATAGCTGAGATGATAAGAGCATTCACGACCCTAATCCAATTTCAGATTGCAACACCCACTTGATATAATCATCGACAATCTGAGGAGACGTGAACCCTCCGTAGGCGCTAAGGGGGTGTCCCAATGGGCTGCAAATTGATGTGAGCTCAAGCAATCAGTGACGGATGCTATGAGCATTCCCGACTCACAGAGGGTAACAACAGGCTCGACGCCGATTGATAAGTGGTAATTTATAACTAAACGATGTTGAACCACTAATTCTGTCAAAAAAATGACAGAGACGGACCATCCGAGTAATGATCGAGTCCTTGTTGGTTCAGAGGTGATCCCGCGACGCCAAAAGGATATATGCGGGCCCAGGAAATACTAAGCACAGTCAATGAGCTCTCCTTTGAACAAGATGGATCAGACAAAATCCCTACGAGAACGAATGCGCAGTGACACCAATAGCAGCAACGCGCATCCTCTTTGTAAAGGTAGTAATGCAAATCTGTGATATCGGCTACCAGGCGACACATTGAATCACTCTGACAAATCTCAAGATGCGGAAAAACCTACCCGTGCTATTGTCCTGAAAAACCCCTGGCTGCCTGCTCGCCCAATCCCACGTGGTTGGG
>JBBPJJ010000644.1:0-15937 GCA_038088635.1 Veloboletus limbatus
CTAGGAGAGTTGAGGCAGTGATTAAAGCAAAAGGAGGCTATACCAAGTACTAATACCCTTCTCCTGGAAAAAGTGAATAAACCCTTGCAATGACATAGTCATTTTAAAATTAACATATCTTGGCATTAGCTGTGCCAAATCATGTGCTCCAGGGACCGAATTGTAGCTGAGGGAACCCTCTATCATTCACCTCACCAAGGATAAGCGCCATTCCCACGCCTTCATGTGCTACATTGCACATAGTCCAAAATAGTAAAACATTGCAAGGGTTTTTTCACTCACTGTAATGCAATATTGAATAGATTTTACTTATTATATTATATCTTACTATTTTTATCAGCAGCTTGAGCTTCAGCTCATATAATTTCTTCACACACACATCAATCAAATAATCCTAATGATATATCCCTAAATGGTAATAGATATGCAATTTACCCTTATTATATATTTAAAGATCTATTAATGATTAGATTGTAATAAAATAAATTTGTTTTTTAAATAAATAAATATTAATAATCCAAAAGAGTAGAATTGGAGGCTTGAATTATGAACATTGTTGCTATAAGATATTATTTAAATCAATTAAACTAATTCCATCTCTTTTTTAAATTAAAATTAAGTAAAAATATATAAATTCGTTAATAAATTTTTAAATTAAAGTTAATGAAGGAATATAGGTAATGTAATAATATATAACATAGTTTAGATTATTACAATTAATAATGAAATATTTATTATTTGTAAGAGATAAATAGTTGATAGATATAGAGAAATATGATATATTTTACAATATACTTCTAATAATCTAAATTGATATAATTTTACATCTGATTCAAAGATTATATATAAATCAGATTCTATAGATTGACCACTTTCTATTAATTAATCACAATATTCATATTTCTGCTATATCAATTGAAAATCTATACTTATTAATATTATCAGAATTTTTAATAAAATGGAAGCTTTTTTACTTTAAAGTTACAAATAAGATAGTTAAATATAAATCTAGAAATGATTTATATACTAATTTTTTAAAAAATTCCATTAAATATGTATTTTCTTTTGAATAAAAAAATTTACAATCAGAAATAATGATTTGCATGTCTTCAAACTACTAAATGACATTTAATCAAAACCCAAATTACATTTTTACTACAAATTTGAACAATTAAATATTAATTGTATTATAATGTATATTTTCACAATATTTTATATCTCTTTTAAAATTGAATAGGAATAATTAATTACATAATTTTATGTTATACTATCAGATTTGAACTGACGACTCTTTTAAAGTACTTGTTGTCAAGCCAAGTAATATAAAATCTATTTCTTCAATTTCTTCAATTTTTTTTCTTTGATCCAATGTTTGCATGTTTTATGCTAATAGTGATATTTCAAACTAAATGCTAATCCTGGCTGAATGCTAGTGGTGTATGAAATATAGATCTCACCCTTGGCTACATAATTGGTCTCCAATGCAAAAGATTTGGATAAGATCTGATTAAATGGCAGCCATATCAAAACAGTGACTCATTGGGACAATTGTTTGACTTTCAATTCTCATTACATACATTGGACCCTGGAATGCTGTAAAGTGCTTATGTTCCTTAGGTAAAGGATCTATTATGTTATAGTTAAATAACTTATTATGAGACAGCATGTATAAACACTTCCATCATCTTTTCTTCCCTCCATTATCACCATGAAACCCATCTTTGCTGCTCAAAGGGACAATATTGTTTCTCTAGCTTCTTTTCATATCTCTTGTTGCCAAATTTCATCCCAAACTGGCCTAGGGAAGTCTGCAGTGGCTAGAATACTTCAAGAGATCCAATCTGTATTGTTCAGCAAATTCATACTGGCAAGGCCAAAAATGCAGTCCAGACCACTCATTTCATCATTTCCATCACTGATTCTCCTGTCACCTCACAGACAATGAGAAATACCCTCAAGGAGGCATCATTGAAGGCTGTAGTGAAAAAGAAAAAACCCCTTCTCTCTGTTGGCCATAGGAAAAGAAGATTGGCTTTTGCTCTCAAGTATCAACATTGGACTGTGGAGTACTGGATGAGGGTTATTTGGTCAGATTCAACCAAAATCAATAGGATTGGGTCAGATGGACAAGAGTATGTATAGAAAAAGAAGGGTGAAGGCTTAACTTCTAGAGAGGTTAAAGGTACAGTCAAGTTTGGAGGAGGTTCCCTAATGGTATGGGGCTGCATAGGGTGGAATGGAGTGGGGGTTTTGAGTGAGGTTGAAGGATGGATGGATGCTGAGCAATATGTGGCAATTTTGAAGGAAGGATTGCCACAAAGCATGGAGGAAACTGGAATTCTTCCAGATGATATTATTTTTGAGCAGGATAATGATTCCAAACACACCTCCAAAAGGGCTTAAAAGTGGTTTGATGAGCAAGAGATCAAGCTTTTGGATTGGCCTGCACAGTCTCCTGACCTCAATCCTATTGAATACACTTGGGGTCATCTGAAAAGAACCCTTTCAGCTTATGCAACTGCTCCTACAAGAGTTGGGAAAGGGTGGAAGAGCAGTGGGGAAGATTTCTGTGAAAGAGTGTCAGAAGTGGATAGAAAGCATGCCTACAAGGATTCAAGCAGTTATCAAGGCAAAAGGAGGTCATACCAAGTACTAAATGCTATATTTGTATAAAGTCAAAAAATTGTCCCAATAAGTCACTGTTTTGATATGGCTGTCATTTAATCAGATCGGATCCACATCTTTTGCATTAGAGACCAATTATGTAGCCAAGATCTTAATACACCACTAGCATTCAGCCAGAATTAGCATTTAGTTTGAAATATCACCATTAGTGTAAAACATGCAAACATTGGGACAATTGTTTGAGCCACTGTACATGTACCATGTGCAATTCATTTTGTGGCTTCATGACACACATTGTCTTCTTTTGAGCATGCTCTTCATTGTTTTCTTTAGCTATGCCTTCAATCTTATAGAACTTTGGATTTGTAATAAGCACTATTTTATTATCTTCCAACCTGCAGGTCTTTCCAAATGTTTTGATGCCTCTTTTATAGATTCCGGAAGTACTTGAAGCATGAAAAAGATCTTTTCAAGTCAATCAGTCACCTCAAATGCCTGCAAAGTAGTACAATTTTTCATCAGCTCATGATACTCTCAAATATAGCTAGGAATTTAACACTCACCAGTGAGTTTTACTCCTCAGCACCATCCTCGATACACTGATCGCATGGATAGAAACTTGTGGCAGGCAATGTTGTACAAATGTGAAATAAATTGCAGTTGCTTGCGCTAGTGATATCAAAGAGATCTGAGCAATGTATGTACAACTATTTGACCTTCCAGCTGTCAGCAACAAGCAAATGCAGACTATCCTTGACTCTGACAAAGGAGCACAAAATGCCTGGTTAGGTTTGCAAGGGGTTGAGGATGAGGACTAGGATGGAGGCCTTCCAATAGGAGCCTCTGGACAAGGATGAGAAAAGGGTTCAAGAATGGCCCCTTTGCTGAATCATGGAGGTCGAGGAGGTGAAGGAACTGACCCCAATGAGAACAAGGACAAGACTAGGTAGGATTGGATTGCAAAGCTAAAAGCTAAGGGTACATGGTTGTACTACAAGGGTTTATATAGTGCGAGATGTGGAGCACGGACCATGTATGAGAAAGGAATAAGAGAACCGCATTAGTGAAGAGCTGTGTGGAAGAATGTAAAAGAATGCAAAGAAAACAGAAAGAAGGCTATAAGGCTATGCAAAGGGAAGACCGCATCAGTAAAGGGCTGTGTAGTGGAAATGTAAAGAATAGTAAGAAAGGTGTAAAAAGCAAAGAGAATGGAAGAGAACCCAGTTGATGGATGGAAATTAACAAGGCTATGTATGACTCAGTTGATGAGTCAGTGATGGAAGGCCAAGGAAACGGAAAGAACAAGAAATGTACATAATCTTGATGACGAGGAAAGGTGAACCCTTAGGTTACCATGAAGGAGTCATCAGAGCGAAAGTAGCATGGAGATAAAGAAAAAGGAATGAAATGTAACAGTTTTATGGGTCAAGTAAGTATTATGATTTTTTAAACATTATTAAAGAGATTAATAATTATTTAATTCATAGTCTGAATCATATACTGCTCTTAGACAATTTGGCCAATCTGTCAAACTATCCACTGGTCAAGGTGCTGACAAACATACAGTGGCTCAAAATAGAGTCCCAATATTGGGTTATTTTGAAGAGATTGGCTGGTTACAGGAGAACAGTAATGAATTACATAATATGCTAGCAGAATGGATGAAGGTAGTTGCTCATGGCATTCTAACACTAGTTTGGTCATGCGATGTGGTTGTCATGGGAGTATGTTACAGACATTTCAAAATCACATGTCATATGGACACTTATTTGACCTTGTATTTGTTAATCATTATGTCATATGTAGTATAGGAATTTGACAGCTATTGATGGTTGCTATGTTACTAGGTTATGTAATTATGTAAGTGACATAATCCCAAGCATATATATACCTTGAGTCTCACTCCAATTGACCTTATCATACCATGAAAGCTATTCCCTCCTCTATTAGAGCCAATATCCTTCTTTTTTCTGAATCTGGCCTCTCTGCTTGGCAGATTGCATCCAAGACTGGTCTAGGAAAGTCTCCTTCCAGAAAAGGAAAATATCAAGCTAGGATGTCCTTCCAAGCTTTCTTCTATTGACAAGTGAAGGATTGTCTCTAGTATCACTACTGGAAAGGCTGAGACTGCTGTCCAAGCTACACATATCATCAACTCAGCTCTTTCCTCTCCTATCTGTCCACAAACTGTTCATAATGTTTTCAAGGCTGCATCTTCAAAGGCTGTGGTAAAGAAAAAGAAACCCCTTTTGTCTGCTAAGCATAGGAAAAGGAGACTAGACTTTGCTTTAAAGCACAAGGATTGGACTGTGGAGGATTGGACAAGAGTTATTAGGTCAGATGAGACCAAAATCAATAGGATTGGGTCAGATAGAAGGATGTATGTGTGGAAAAAGGGAGGTGAGCCCCTACAGGACAAGGAGATTCAGAGAATAGTGAAGTTTGGAGGGGGTTCCTTAATGGTTTGGGGATGCATGGGCTGGGATACTTGCAGAGGTTGAGGGGAAGATGAATGCTGAGCAATATGTGTCCATTTTAGAGGACAATCTACTTCCCAGCATGGAGAATTCTGGCATTCCTGACAAAAACATTATCTTTCAACAAGATAATGACCCTGAGCACTCCTCCAAAAGTTGCCTGTTTGAGCCAAGCAGGTCAGAATTTTATTTTATTTTTCCAGGGGCTCAAAACTGGTTCAAATCTCAAGGAATTAGGGTTCTTGACCGGCCAGCATAGTCACCAGACCTTAGTCCTATTGAACATCCCTGAAAACATCTCAAAAAGAAGCTCAATAGCTATAAAAGGCCAGTAAAAGGAGTTTGGGAGCTTTGGGAAAGAATTGAGGTAGAGTGGGGGAAGATAGAGGTTGAGGAGTGCCAAAACCTAGTTGAGAGTATGCCTAGAAGACTTGAGGCAGTGGTACAAGCAAAGGGAGGACACACAAAGTACTAATATTTATAATATAAACTAGAGTCAAAAAAGTGTCATAATGACATCTAATTTTGAAATGCCTGTCACTCGCTCCCATGACAACCAAATTACATGACCAAACTAGTGTTAGAATGCCAAGGGCAACTACGTTTATTCATCTGGAAAGCATGTTGTCTGATATTTTAATAATGTCCTGTAAGCAGCCAATCTCTTCAAAATGACCAATATTGGGATATTTGTTTGAGCCACTGTAGATCATACAGAGCTTGAGAAGACCTGATGCATGTATCCTAGATCATGTATACTGACTTTGTACTGACTTGATTACTACTTGCATAGCTTAGTTGGTGTTTTCCTTCCGTCACATGAGTGATATACTGATGTACATATACAACACATATGATATTTACTGCTCAAATGATGGATTGAAAGTAGGGGCTTGTCAGGTTGCAGGAGTCATGGATCGTTTTCTTTTTGGCATATGCATATCTTCCTCTTCCTCTTTAAACACATCATAATCATATAGTATTATACAGATCACACACTAGAGCTAGATGAAGATGAAGACAACAATTGAGGCTCTGATGGTATGAAAGAAGCATGAATAACCAGCCAAAATGCAATATATGGAACATGTACCAGAGTTAGATGGGAGAGGACTGAATGATGCTACATTCAATTTCAGTTCCAGGATGATCAGCATGAGATGGAACAAGTCATATAAGTGTATCATGCACTCACCACAACCTTCCTGTCCAACATTATCGTTATTGTTGTCATTGTCATTATCATCAACACCAGTCTGGCTTCATGATTCATGCCCCTCTTGAATCGTCTTCAGCTGGTTGAAGACTACAAGTGTGTGATAGTTTCATAAAACATAATTAGACAAATAAAACACTCACTCTGATTGTGATTAATATGTGCATTGAAACATGTTGACACCACCTTCAGGAGCTTGTTCAAGTCTTTCACTCTGGGATTGCTGATATTGTATGAAAACTCAGCTCCTTCAATGTTTCATGGGATGATGTGATTCTGATACTCATGCCAGTCTTGGATAGCTTACGAATGATGGTGAGTTAGTTAAGGACACTGATTGGACACATGTACTAATATCTTCCATACTCAGTTGGTCAATATTAATGCTGTGTTTCTCCCTGAATTCCTTGAGAGCTTGAGGATTATGATGACCATGCAGTATGACCTCCATAATAATAAACTCTTCAAAGTCCTTGAAGTGGTATCTCTCTGCATCATTCAAGGCCAGCACAGCTGCAGGATGAATCATGGCTTTGATGACATTTTTGAAATGAACAAGTAGCTTTGTGAGTTGTGGAGTGAGAGATCTGGAAGCCCAAGATGTATGCTTGTAGCATTGTTGATGTAACTTGACAAATAGGGTGTAGTTGTTGAAGGAGATAGTAGTAATAAGCTTAGTCATACTGAGACTTGTCCATGATTTAAGTCATCTCAGAGTATGAATAACATTAGCTGAACTCAAATCACTCTTGATCTCATATCTCAACCATCTTCCAAAAGGTATGTAAGACTTGTCTGCATCACTCTTTCCATCTCCCTGCAAAGAGAGAATGCAATTACAACAGGTTATGAGCCCCATTTGCCATCTCAAAAGATGTGCAATGCAGCTTGCCTGGAATGATGACCAGAGATGATATGGAAATGCTCTCTCTTGAGGTCAATGACCAGCCAGTCTGGAAACAGAGAGGTTATCAGCGATGCGGGAACACTTGCTGACATGATCCCTCAGACAATGGACATGGGGAGACCCTGTCTCATCCAGTGTCTGCCTCTGGTTTTTCATTGCACGATGTGGATTTTCTGCTCTTCTCTTTTTTCTTCACAAAACAGAGCTAATGAACTTCCATCCAGCACTCATCCAATATGTCCTTGTCCCTCAAAGAACTCCCCATCCTTACTGGACCCAACTACAAGTGTTGGGTCCAATAGGTGGATGCTTACCTACACTTTGTGGCAGTTTACAAAAACAAAAGATGCAGTGCCCCCACCTGGTTCACTCCACCACTATGGTTGACAACCAACATGTCCAGGTCACCCTGACTTCTGCCAAATAGGAAACCCTCAACAACAAGTGCCTGGAGTGGGATAAAAATGATGACAAAGCACTTGGAACAATTTGCCTCAAGATTGACCAACATATTACCTCCCACTTCACTGACTATGCCACCATGGCTGCACTTTGGCATGCCCTGAAGGCAGCGTACGATACACCATTGCTCATGTCCATTTACACTGAGTTCAAAGGACTCATGGCTCTCCCATTCCCCAAAAACAATCACCCAGCTTAGGTTTTCTCAAAAGCCAATATCCACTTTGCTCTTCTTGAACAGCTGGAATACCCTATTTCCGCCTGTATACAAGCCATGATTCTACTTGCCAAATTACTGACATATGCCACCTTCACAACCCAATTACTAAATGTGGGAACTGTTTGAGGCAATTCTGCCTCCACTACTATGACTGTGGTGGCTTGAAAACAACAGCTCTCCAGACATAAGCCCACACCTCACAATCAGGTTCCTGCGGGCTGCGCACCATGCACATAAGACTGGGCCCATTCAGCACAAGCAAGCAGATCCAACATTTACACAGCAACAACAGCAGCTCATTGTGGGTCCCTCCAACTCAGGTGGCAGCGCCCCTAAACCTTTGTGCAAGGAGCAGTGCAAGGGCAAGCACTCTGCTGGCACAACTCAGAATGGGCATGAGCGACATGCTCACCAAGCAGCTGAAAAAGCCACATCTAATTTCTCTTTTCCTACCCTCACAGATCTGACTGTCGCACCTGCCAACGTTCTCGCACCACCCCCCTCTTTCGTACTGTCGCCCAACACCATTTTTCCATTGCTGGCTGACATACTAGTTCATCACGTATGCATTATGACCAACATATCATCACCTGCCATCTTGCCCTGTTCCCTTGCTCCACCACCACATGATCCATGCACAATCTCTTACATGCCTGATGTGGCCCACTTAGTGTTGCCACAACTTTGGCTAATAGCCAACTCGAGTTGGAGCCAAGCTGTGTAAAGTCAAGCCGTAATATAAAGTTGACTCAGCTCGTCTTGCTGAGTCATGACTCCTGGCCTCAAGTGGACTAGTTGGCCAGACATCTTGTTAATTGTTCACAATGTTGGTACAGATTGAACAGTTACTACAATACAGATAGAATACTATATTTGGAGCACTGTTGCATGGCATGCTGATCAGTGTCAATTGTTACATCGTCATCATTGGATTACTATGGGCCCCTGGCTTTTCCCAACATGTACAATGCCATCGACCTTGCCATCTCTCTTGGCATCCCAGCAACCCAAGAGATAGTCAAGCAGCTTGACCACATTATCTCTAAATCCCACCATAATATGAGCGCCGAACTGAGTGGGTATTCCTTCCGCCCTTTGCCTTTTCACACAGATGGGCCATTCACAAAGAACTTGCCTGACGTTGCCCCTTCACACACTCTCACTGACCACCTTGAGGAGAGCATGTGGCTCCCTCTTGCTGATACAACCTGTATTGGGTCACTTGACTCAAACATGGTGAGTCTAGGAATGGATGACCACAACTCTTACCTGGAAGCTTTCTTCCATTATGCGGCTGACAGCCCAAGTGAGGTGATTGAGCCTGGAATCTTCAACTACATCCGCAGGATCCCTCAGGACCTGATGTTTGAGCCTCAGGGCAACATCATTGAAGATGAGGACCCGTATGGGTATGGGCTCTTCAGCTTGGATGACCCGATGGAAGAATGGTCAGTCCTTCCTTTCCTATGTCCTTCATACTCATGGGCTGATGATCAATCGCTTTGTAGATCACAAAAATCACATCGTGCTCTCTCATCAGTAGTTACACCCCATGTAGTAACTACATATCCAAATGATAATTGTTCTTTGGATCCTACCACTAAGTGTGATGACTGTAGTTGGACTCATGGAAAAAGAAAAGGGAAGGCTCATTCACATGATATGCCCCCTTACGTCTGGCTTTTGGACTCAGGGCCTTCATCACATTTTGCCAGTGATATCAAGGACTTTGTGCAATATCAATTATTCACTATCCCCCAAAGCTCACAAACAGCTAACAGGCCTGCACCAATTCTAGGTGTTGGGACTGTCCTTGTACAGTTCAACAATCAACTTGTGCGGTTATCACCAGTTGCCTAGTTGTATCCTGAAACATCTTTCTATGGGTACTTTGCTGTGAAACTCATGTATAGGTCTTTGCCAGGACAAAGATGCCATTTATTTTGATGATGCTTGCTCGGATTCCACTTTTCTCACCTTTCATACACACCCAGGTGATACAATGTATTGGTTGTCCACTCCACCCATGCATAATGCACAAACCCTCTTTTTGGTTGCAGTTGACTATCAGCTCCTGCACCAATGCCTTGGACATCCTGCAAAGGAAGTTATCTGCTCAGCAAAGAAACACATCCTGGACTTCCCAGATGTTTATATTCCACAACAACCCAATCGCCCCTTTCCTCATAGTGAGATGTAGGCCACTGCTCCCTTTGAGCTGATCCATTTTCCATTTTGATCTCAAGTCTTTCGAAGTCCTCAGCTACAGCAGGAAGTGGTATGCCGCCATCTTCTATGATGACTATAGATCTGCTGCCTGGATGTCCTTGTCTTGCAACAAAGGATCAAACTCTTCACGTCACCAAGCAGTTCTTTGCTGCTGTGCAAACTCAGTAGATGGTGGAGACGATCTTTCCAGGGTGCTCGTCGCTGCATTTGAGCGTTACGCCCTCTCCAATCTGCTCCATCCGGACGTCTTCCCCTCTGTTCGAAAGATGGAGGCAAAAATCGTGGCTATGTGCCTGAGGATGTACAACAATCCTGATGGCGCTGGCACGATGACGTCCGGCGGTACTGAATCGATCATTATGGCCATCAAGACCTACAGGGACTGGGCAAGAGACGTCAAGGGCATTACCGAACCTGAGATGTCAGCGTTTACTCTCTTCGTATCTTTAATTAGCCATCACAGGATTTAACAATTCATACAGGATCGTCCCGGTGACTGCGCACGCTGCGTTTGACAAGGGTGCAGCCTATATGGGTATCAAGCTCAATGCCAACATCAAAAATTGGCATTTTGACGCAGGGGGAAATTTACTTCTAAAGCATTCACCAATTTCCTTAAGGATAACAGTGTGCACATCCATTGCTCTGCTCCTTATGCTCATCAGCAAAATGGACGCGCCAAATGGATTCTTCACACTTTGATGGACAAGGCTCAAGCAATGTGCCTTGATGCCTGCCTTTCTTCCTCCTGGTGGAAGTTTGCACTTCTTCACGCCTCACATGTATATATATATGTGCACACCCAATGCATGTCTGCAGTGGAAAACCCCCCACAAGATGCTTCACAGGTGGCAACCCACTGTGTCCTACCTTTGGGTCTTCAGCTGTGGTGCCTATATGCACCTTCCTGCTGAGACCCACAATGGCAAACTCACACCTAAGTCCAAACTGATGACTTACATTAGTGTCTCTCCCCATGGTGACTGTAACCATCTCTTCATGAGGGATCACAGTGTCCGTTTCTCTTCTGTGCATGCAATCTTCAATGAGCTCAATGTGGCCATCATCCAGTCACTGGGACTGGCCTCTCTGGCCTGGTCTCTCACCATGCTCCTGTGCACTGCCATGATGATAATCCATCTGATGCCTCTGGGTCCCTTCCTTCTGATGATGATGATGTGGCTGCTCTCATCTCCCATATGCATCCGCTGACCTGGTTGCACTTGCATCTCCTTCTGACCCTGATCATCTGCCTTTTGTGGCACCTCCCCCAATGACACCTTGTGTGCCTTGTCCTCCTCTGGCTGTGCCCCCTGTGCCTCACTGCAGTCAATGCCAATGCCACCTGTCTGTTTGGCCAGGCAAAATATATGATGAAAAGCATCACCTCCTACAGCAGCTTCAGGAGATTGAGTGCAAAACCTGCTGGCATGATCTTGTCCAGCCTAGTCCCTCTGCCTCTTCTGACACTCCTTCGGCTCCTCCAGGTGTGTTGTTACGTGTGTACTTGGGTAAGCATGCACGTAGCCCTGGTGAGGTCTAGGACGAGGGAGTCCTTGGCTGATGCCGTCGAGGGTGTACGCGAAGACGTAGGCTGCGCACGTGTAGTGCCAGCCAGGGATCGTATACCGGGTCAAGCGTGGAATCAGCAAAGGGAGCTGGGATTGCAAAGGGAGTCTAGGACTAGGATACAAAGGGGAGCCCAGGGACTAGGAGTAAACCCAGGGAAAGGTCCAGGGAGATCAAGGATGGGGAACATGGTACGTGCTACTAGGGTTTATATAGTGTAGGGTAAGGGGCACGGACCATATCAAGAAAGGAAAGAGAGAACAGCACCAGTCAAGGGCTGTGTGGAATGAGGACAGCACCGGTCATGGGCTGTGCGAAGGAAGGTCATAGAATACGAGGGAAACGGAGAGAAGAGACTGAGAAAGGAAAGCACAGGAAGTAAGCTGTGCGAGAAGAGAAGCCGAGGCTATGCGCATGAGAGCATAGGGCTAAGGGTATTCTATGAAAGGGAAAGGAAGATCAAAGAAGCGAAGGAAAAGGGGGCGGACTCAATAGTGAGTCAGAGATAGGGGCGATGACTCATGTTGAGTAAGTCAATGGAGCTGGAAAGGCGAGGGCGGTATAGGAGAGCTCGGGTTAGGCCGAGGGAATGCACGAGGAGGCAATGAGGCGTGCATGAGGCGGAGATCGAGAGACGGGGATCTGGGGATGACCATAAGGTCCGAGGGAGCACGGAAGGACCACGGGTATGGTCCGGACACGAGGACAAGGGAAGGACCGAGGATAAGGTCCGAAGCGGGAATAAGGAAGACTCAGGTAAGCACGAGGGGAACTCGTGGTGTGAGGCTGTGAAAGGAAGCCGCAGCAAGGCGGTGCTGGAATGGAAGCCGCAGCAAGGCGATGCTAAAGGGAAGCCTCGAGGTGAACATGTGATGGTCACGAGGTGTGCTTTAAGGAACGAGTCGGAATGAACGGAGGAAGGCTGTACTCAGCGGGTACAGTATGAGGAGCGCGAGGAGGATCCAAAGGAGTATGCCGAGGGCGACGTTGTAGACCGAAATTAGGGGTTCCTGTAAAAGGAGTAAGAATAGGGGAAATCGTAACATTACCCCCCTACTAAGGGTCGAATCACCGATGAAGACCACATACAAGGATGGAAATGGAGGAACTCCAGGCGAGGGACGGAGTCGGAGAGGTGGCTGAGGATCTGGCGGGGACGCCAGGACAGAGATCTTGGGTAGTTTAGAGTCATTTCGGACCACGGTCGAAGACGAGACCGGACAACCGGAGCTTCTTGCTGTTGCAACGTGGCACCCAGAAGATGGTTCAGGGGACTAGGACAAGGATAGTTTTACATCATCTTGGATGCACGGAAGGACAGGGAAGGGGGTAGTTTTACATCATCTCGGATGCTTGGAGGGAACAAGGAACAAGTTACCATAACTAGGCAACCGGCACGAGGATTATCGCCGATATCGGGCGATCAAGGATCTTGTCAATTTGTTGACCAAGGACCAGGACGCAATAGCGGAGCACTGGACATGGATAGTTTTAGCGTCATTTCGGACGTAACTAGGACATGGGAATAATCTTTTGTTAAAACAAGAGATCGGATCTAGGACATGGGAAAACCTGGTAGTTTATCGTCATTTCGGACGTAACCAGGGTCGATAAGTCGGGGATTCTGGCATGGATTATTAGTTCACAGGTGAACTAACAACTGGGATAGTTTTATGTCATTTTCGGACATCAGGTCTGGGATCGAGGACATAATTTGGGGAATTCCGGGGTTGAAAGACCGGATTCGGGGTCGAAGGTTGCGCTTCGACTGAGTTGACGGTTGGGCGACGACAGATAGTTTAACGTCATTGTGGACATACACGGAGATCTAGAAATCGGGAGTAGGGGAGAAACGAGGAAATCTAAGAGACGAGAAGCAAAGATCTAAGGTTATGTCAAGGAAATCTAAGAGGCAAAAGACGAAGATAGTTTAATGTCATTGCGGACGTAACTAGGGTTAACAAATCAGGGGTTTTGACACGGGATTATTAGTTCACATGTGAACTAATAACTGGGATAGTTTAACGTCATTGCGGACGTTTACAGGGGAAACTAAGGAAAACAAGAAGGTCAGATGGCAAGAAAAGTGAACCTGTGGGTTACCGTGGAAGAGCCATTGACCGAAATAGGGAGAGATCTAGAGGAAGACGAAGAAAAAGAAGGGAATTACCCCCCGAACAAGGGGCAAATCACCTGATGAAGCCAAAACAAAGAAAGTAGAGGGGAGAAAGAGGAATAAGAGATGAGATAAAAGGATTAGAAGGACGGGGAGGAGCACGTAAGAACGGGCAACTCATCATCGTCCACGAGAAGAGAGGGAACACAACCGTCATCAATGGTGGTGAAGGAAGGGAGGCAGAGATCGTCCAGATCGAGGTCATCAGGGATATAGGTGCCCGCAGGAAGGGCAATGGGGTTAGGGGAAGAGGAAACACCGATGACATCGCAGCCAGCGGCGAGGAAGGAGAAGACTGTGTCGGGGGACATGGGAGCGGGAGCAGAGCGCGTAGCCTGCTTGGCACGCTTCTTCTGCAACTTCTTCTTTTGGTTGCGGGTGAGGGGAGCAGGTGCGGAGACAGGGACAGGGACTGCCGGGAGAGTGGCAGCAATCTCAGTAAGGGATGCCGTTAGGCCAGACATGGAAGAAAACGCGGGGGACGGAGGCGGACACCCTGCCGTTTCAACGTGGCACCCGGGTGTCAGAGGAATCTCCGAAGGAGTCAGGGAACGGGAGAACGGGCTGGGGACTTCGGCCGTTTCAACAGGACAAGGAGAAGGACGGCGATGAATGACTGGAGTCGCCGGAGCCTCGAGGACAGGGATGGGAACTGGGAGAGCTGGGGACGGAGGACGAGAGGGACTGGGCGAGGAAACCAGGGATACCGAAGGTTCGGAAGGTTCTTCAGGGACTGGAGACAAATGACCGGGAGGAGCAGGGGAAACCGGGCGAGAAGATCTGGGACTCGGGAGAGCGAGGAAGAATTGAATGTCTTCAGCAGAGAATGGATCTTCAGGGAAGACCTGAATATCGTCAGCGTCTAGGGAGTCGCTGGAAAGGACTTCAAATCGGTTAGTTGATAAAGAAGCCCGAACCGGTGTGGGGATCATGACAGGGGAACCGCTTGTGTCAGAGTGACGGATAGAGTGGCAACCAATCTTGCCGCAAACGTGGCAACCGCTCTTGATAGGGTGAGAGCGGGATGGGCGAGCCGGTTTGGGGCGAGGTCGGGGAGCAGCGGAAGAGGAGGTGGAATGCCGGTTAGAATGGCATCCAGGCGCGCCACAAACGTGGCAGCCATAGGGGCGGAGGTGAGGTGGAACATGCCGGGTTACGTGCTTGTTGGAATGACATCCAACGAGGAAGCAGACACAACAGCCCCTGATGGGGCGGCGGGAAGGGGAGGAACGAGGGGACGCATTGTACCCTGCCATTTCGTGGTGGCGCCGGGGTACTGAAAGCGGGGAAGGGGAGGAGTGTTTGTCAGAATGACAACCGACCATTGAACAAACATGGCATCCTTGGGATGAGGAGCCAGGGCGGGTTGCTGAGACCGAGACGGAGGGTTGAGGACGGGAGGAGAGGTTGATCCGAGTGATCTGGGGACGATGTTTAACGTCATCGCTGACGGACTTGTACCTGGTGGTAGGTGGTACCACTGAAGGTCTGGGAGACGGAGACTTGGACTGGGAAATGCCCTGCTGTTTCTTGGTGGCGCCCGGGCGGGTAGTCGGGGTCAAAGGTTTGGGCTTGGATATGTCCTGCGCCGATGGGCCAGGACCGAAGGACTTGGGTTTCAAGGACGAAGATAGTTTAACGTCTTTTTGGACTACCTTAATTGTGTTTACCTGCGCCGAAGGGCCAGGTTGGGGCGTGGGAGACTTGGAAGCACGGCGACGAGTTCGTGCTGGTCTTACTGTGTCGACCTCCATGATGTCGGGGTCGTACTCGGATGGCGAGGGAGGACTTGGTTCCGAGAGGGTCATCAGATCTGGGGAAGGATAGTTTTCCGTCTTATCGAGGACGTTAGTCAAGGAGGGAGAACGAGGGATACTCGGACGATGAGTGGTTTTTATATCCAGAGCGTGCTCATAAGTGGCCTGGAGTGTGGAAGCTTTCTCACACCATTTGCTGATGGTGTCCGGTACGGGGTCTATGGACATGATTCGCATCATGAGACTGACGGGGATCCCTGTTGAGTAGTACCCGATCAGAACATTGTTGTCGGAGATGT
>JBBPJJ010000646.1:0-15917 GCA_038088635.1 Veloboletus limbatus
GCCAACGAATGTCGATGGGCTTACTGCGCGGTTCAGTGATAGGGTTAGATGCCATAAAGATGGATCCTTGGTTATCACCGCAAATCGGTATTGCGTTCATTTTATACCCGAGTTCTCACAGAAGTTGCCGAACCCAGAAGGCTTGTCTACCGCAGTCCGATAAGGACATGTACTCAGCTTCAGTAGAAGAGTGCGCCACAGTAGGCTGCAGGCGAGATCGCCAGCTGAAGGTACATCCGGCTAGCTGTAGAAACCAGCCGGTTTGGGACTTGCGTGTGTTTGGGTCGGATGCCCAATCTGCATCGGTGTACACGATAATGCCTTGGTCTTTGTTACCATCGAAGCATAAGGCTGCTGTAGGCATTCCTAAGAGGTAACGGCAAATATGTAGCACTTTTGATAAATGTTCCTCTGTTGGATTCGCCGAATGATGCGCCATAGTTGTGACGGCACAGGCAATATCAGGTCGCGTTCCGATCATGATATAGATCAAGGAACCGATCACAGTTTGGAACTTCTGACGAAGTCCGGGGTTAACGGGCGCATCGTTTTTGATGGGGTAATACCCCTGAGGCAAGGGAATCTGCGTGGCTTTGGAGTTTTGCAAATCAAAACGCGTGATAATCTTGTGAAGGTATTCCTTCTGGTCGATATAGAGTTTTCAACCGGAGCGTTTGATGTTCATGTGCAAGAACTCTTTGGCTTCGCCAAGATCGCGACATTCCCATTTGCGCATGAAGTGCGCTTTAACCTCATCAACGATCGCCTTCGAGGGACCGCAGAAAATGGCATCATCTACGTAAATAATGGCTACGACCGTAAGGGAGCCTTTCTTTTTGTAGAGAAAGATGCCGGGATCTGATTTAATCCGCTCAAAGCCGAGCTCTTTCATGGACTCATTGAGGGCTTTCCACCAGGCGAGACCAGCCTGCTTTAATCCGTAAAGTGCCTTTTTGAGGCGCAGTACTTTAGTCTCAGCACCGGGGATTTTGAATCCCTCTGGTTGTTCCATGTAGATCTCTTCGTCGAGTGCGCCATATAGATAGGCGGCGCGAACATCGACGGCTTCCATGTGCCAGTTTTCGAGCGCTGCGAGTGCAAGCATTAAGCGCACTGTTTCGTATCGCACGACAGGAGAAAAGATTTGGTCGAAGTCTAAGCCTTCGACCTGTGAGAAGCCTTTCGCGACTAGGCGCACACACTTTCTACCGTTGGGTTTAACATCAAAGACCCAACGATTTTTGATGACTTTACGATCTTTAGGACGATCAACCAGTTCGAAAACATCTTGTTTCTCAAGAACTTCAAGTTGCTCGCGACAAGCATCTTTTCATTCCTTTTGCTGCGCGGACGGTAGGGTGTAAATGTCCTTAAATGTCCACACGCGGATCAGCTTAGAGTGATCTGCAGTATCTAGCCGGATCGCCTTCCCCAAGAGAAAAGAAGTGAGCATGGCTCTCCTGGTGATGCGCTCAATCTCCTCTTCGGAGAGATCGCGATGTTCCAGGTCAGGAATGTCATGGGAGGGCTCAAGAGGGAAATCCCCAGGAACTTCTTGTCGAGGAGGCGCACCACTGTGGCCAATATTGTGCCATGTACAGTCTGCATCGCGTTCCTGGTCAACAGGATGGCGGTCGTCTCCATATATGTTCCCTGGACGATTGGGAACGCGCTCAGAGCAGTGAGGAGCAGGAGGGACAGCAGGAGGGACAGCTGGTGGGCAGCGTTCAGGGGCCTTGCCTTTGTGGGGATGCTGAGGCAGTGGTGGTGGTGCAACGGGCGATGGAGTGCGAGGTGGAGGCACATGGAAAGGTTCCAGAGGTTCCAGAGTATGTTCCGGTTCCGGGTGCCAAGGTTCTGGACGAGGGAGGAAGTCATCAAAGTCAGTCGGCAAATCAGGGAGCAGAATCTCAACCTGTTGCGCAGGACCGGCTTGTGTCCGTGGATGTGTAGGTTTTTTCTCACATAAAGGGAACAGCTGCTCATTAAAGAGTGCTTGTGCCGAAGTGAAAAGAGAGTTTTGGGGACGACGCATCAGAAGATAATTCCGATCGTTTCCAGGTGCAACGCCTAGATACACCATTGGTTCTGACTTAGGGGCCAGCTTATTGGTGTGAATGTCTGAAGGGACATGGGCGTATGCTTCGCAACCAAAGATGCGGAGATGGTCAATATCAGGAGCCTCCCCATTGAGAATCTCAAACGGAGTGTGCCAGTTATGTCTGTGCAATGGTGTCCTATTGTATACATGGACGGTGTGGCTCCAACTGAATTCCCACCAAGAATCCGGTGTGCAACAATCAAGGCGCATAGACTCAGACTTGTCCATAATAGTGCGCATAAAGCGCTCAGCATGACCATTTTGCTGGGGAACATGAGGGGCACTCTGGAAGATGTGTAACCCCTGAGAGGCAAGCAGCTCATCAAAAGCTTTGGACTTGTACTCTCCCCCTGCATCAGACATCCATCCTTGGACTTTGACATCAAATTGGGTGGATACCATCGCTAAGAAGCGCTTGGTTGCCTGAAGGGCATTGTCCTTGGTGCGCAAGAGTGCGCTCCACCTGTATGAGGTATAGTCATCAAAGAAGGTGATAATGTACCGGTATTTATGGTACGATGCGATGGGGAAGGACTTAATGTCCAAATGGATAAGCTCAAAGGGTGCTTTAGCTCTCCTGAGATCCGGGTGGAAGGTGCGAGCAGGGGTTTTACCCTCCACACAATCTTTGCAGGTTTTGTCTTCCTTCGGTATCTTGAGTGAGGAAGGGAAGTTGCACGTGTGGTTTGCAGCATGTTTCATCACATCCTTGAAAGGATGTCCTATTCGTTTGTGCATGGTCTCAAAGTCAGGAGTTACCGTCGAATGGTGACGGCTGGTGATATCCTCAATGGTGTACATATTATGGCCCATGCGACCTGGTTTAAAGGACGCGAGAATCGTGTTATCACTGAACAGCATGTCGATGGACTCTGCGTTTCCTCTAACCTTGGCGCCAGCATTTAGCATTTGGCCAGTCGAACTCCTGAATTGGTGATATGCCCCACATCGAATAGAGTCAGGTTGCGCACTTTATTTTGCACATCTTTCCACTGCAATTTGCAGTTGCCTGTCTCTACGACATAGATGTGACCAGAGGCAGTCGAGACGGGAATCTTATTCTTCCCAAGCGATGTGTAATCGCTGAAGTCGGATCGCTCAGGAGTGAAGTGCATTGAAGCACCTGAATCTAAGATCCAGAATTTGTTCTTATCGCAATGATGACACTTGGCATTTGAGCCATGCGCACAGATAATGTCCATATCATTTGGTACACTATGTACATCCTGTACACTACTTGATGCTGTATAAGAAGTGGAGCGTGAGGAAGTGGCAGCAGTGATCATGGGAAAAGAAACAAACCTTTCTTCCATGAACGTGTCGACTTCAGACCCGTAAAGGTCGACGATGTCGTCAGAGTCCCAAGAGTCAGCTATGTGGCTGACCCAGCGCTTAGAGCGCTTGGATGGACACTCCGGTTCATCGAGGTCTTCGAGGGAGAAGGCACAGTTGTACTGCACCGGCGAAAGAGGAGAAGAGGGGGTGAAGGGCACGACGGGTGCCGATGAAGGAAGAGCGACTAGCAGTGTCACGGCGGCAGAAGTGGACAGACCAGAAGATGGTGGAGATGGGGGCGACATAAAGTCCAGCCATTGAAGGAGTGGGAGTGCTGCGTCGATAGACCATATGGTCTCGCAGGAGGGATGGATGTTGAGCTGATGCATGAACGCCAAAGCTTCCTTGGTCTGTGCAAATGTGGCAGGACCACCCTGTCCTTGATATTGCTGAGCGCTTGCGCGAGGGTCTACGACGGCGGGGGTAAGAACGGCGGGAGCAAGGGGCACTATGGCGGTGGAAGCAATGTAATCGCCGCTTCCAGGTTTGGAGCCTTGCTCGACAAACTGGAGGGCGTTCCACTTCTCGCGTTGTTGCTTGCCACCCCGCTTGCCACGCTTCGTCTTCTTCTTCTCAGCATCAGCACTACCCCCCTGCTGCTGCTGCTAGGGCGCTGCAGGGGGTTGTTGCTGCTGATTTTGGAAGGATGGGTTACTGCCCTTCCGCTTCACGGTGGATATCTTTTGTGCCTGCTCTGGCGCCTTACCTTTTCCTTCCATATTCTTTGACTCCCACGTGAGAGTCACGGAGGAGACAATCTCCTGGACGGTGGGGGGAACAAAAGCTCCATCTTCGTCACATTTCTGTGCAAGTAACTGCGCAATGACATCCATGGAGGGGGGGAGCTTGGAGAGGAGAATCATGGCCTGGATGTTGTTGGAGATGGGATACTCGTTGGTTTGGA
Source organism: Veloboletus limbatus (assembly GCA_038088635.1). Lineage (NCBI taxonomy): Eukaryota > Fungi > Basidiomycota > Agaricomycetes > Boletales > Boletaceae > Veloboletus > Veloboletus limbatus. Next base: position 4,341 of record JBBPJJ010000646.1, read on the forward strand.
GGCGCGTAAAAAGCATTTCGAACTTGGCGAACGCTGCAGCCGGATTCCCAGATGTGGGAATCATCCCATCCATAACGGCCTTGAAATCTGCATAGATCTGTGGAAGTCCTGGCTTTCCATAGTCATTCCGGATCATGTCCAGAAGGGCGAATGTGCGGGTCTCCGAAACATACTTGTGGAGGAGGGTCGGTGAGAGCGAGAGTCTGATTGCTCCGAGGATCTTATTGTTCACTTCCGTCCACTTGACGTAGAAGCTGATCATTTCTGCTGATGGCTCCAAGGCAATGCTCGGGCAATTGATGCTCTTGATCCAAGAGCTGCCAGTCGCCAAAATGGTGCTCTCCATCCTTGGCCACCAGGTGCTGTAGTTGGCACCAGTAAAGACCGGGATGTTGTACGAGGAGGAGGATGAGGTAGACATCTAGGGTTAGAGCGATTAGTATGATGAAACATCAAAGGTTCCAGGATGGAACGATGACAAGGGTTCGCCATAGGCGCTCCCTGGTTGCAGCGTGTAATGCGCATCCATCATCTTCATGCCACATCATTTATGATGCTGGCATGTTGGCCTCATTGCCAAGCTCATTGCGCATCATGTAGAACGATGCAGCAACAGCTTCAGGCGAGTCACTTAGCAGCTCCAAGTGCAGTGATTGCTCGCGCTCCCTTCACGCTTAGCAGGGCTCATAACCTGTTTGACAACACAGAACGCAGAGGCGATTTGGTTACTCACATTGTTGAAGATGTTGAGGCTAAACGGTGTTGAGACAGATGATGGTTGTGGTTGGAGAACAAGTGTTATTAGAACTCAGACGTTTGAGTTCAAATCTTATATAAAGACATGTGATCTATAATTATATAAGCTACTCTAAGTAAAAGAAATAGAATAGAAATAGGAGCGAAGGCAGCTGAGTAACAGCGTGTTCAACAGGTCTTGCATGAGATTCATGCCACACATCATGTATAAGATGATCATGTATGGTAATGTCAGAATCGTGCTATGGAACAGTGTTACTCATATTATCATCGCTGACTGCACTTGTATTTTGTTCATGTGGATGAGACATGCGTCACCAATGACGTGTCAGATCTGAGATACACAACGTGACCGACTGCTGTCATGCGTCTGTCACGTGGTGGCAAACACCGCCTGACACGTCATACAACGTCAGAAATCCACCTTTTTTGTGATGCCTCCGGGAGGCTACCAGTATCCGAGGCGTCGACAGTCTGTTCCATTGGATACCATGGGGTTTTGTTCTCGGTCGGAGTGTAACCAGGCCTCGCCGCGCGGCATGAAGCGAGGCAGACCAAGGTTCCAATCAAAGCGTCGAGAGCTGAGATTGATGATACTGGTCACTCGCAAGAATGGTACGTCGATTTAGTTTCTTGACACCATTCAACTTCAACTCAACTGACAATATTAGCTGTCGTGGTATTAATAAGATCATCATCCGCCCGATCTACGGGGAGCATGTCGTGATCTTGAAGCTCGCGTCGCGCTCGATGGACCCGGTATCAGGGGTACTCCGGAAAGATTTCATCGGTGCACTGACAATGGATTGGAACGGCTCGGAGTTATACATCAAAGTTACACCTGGACATGGGTCTACAAATACATCTCTATAAGGGAAGAGAGAGCAACCAGTGACTAGATGTGTGAACGGGTGTCCAATCTACAGGTCGTCCACTTCCATGTAGTTGTCCGAGTCCGTGTCCTCGTACCCGGGGGCCTCTCCGTCGGGAACCAACAGATGGGCTTCATAGCCTCCATCGTCATCTTCGATGACGCTCCATCGCTCTGGTCGCGATACCATATCGTCCGCGATATACCGCATGTATAGCTCCCCGTTTTCATCATCAGCGCTAAGACGAATGTTCCACCCAAGATAGACACGATTGTATGCTTCGTCGCGAGCAACAAGCCCCGCCTCGTGCAGGTACTCCACGTCATATTCATGGAGCATCCCAACTGTGACCCCACGCTGGAGACATTTGAAGTCGCTCTCATCGAGGCGATCGAAGAGGTAGTCGTCCTCGTCGATGACGACACTAGGAGGCTCCCACTGAGGATATACATAATCCCCCCGGTACGTTTCTTCCTCGCTACCGGTACCATAACTGAACACCTCCTCGTACCAGCTTGAGTCTTCCTCGTCATCTTCATCCAGATCTTCGTCATCATCTCCATCCTCGTCAGTCGCACCATAATCATCGATTTCGTCGTCGTCATCGGGAAAGAGGCCCTCCCACGGATCAGAGTCGTTAGAAGCCGGGTCACGACCTGGAGAAGTTCCGGTCGGGGGACCTTTCACTTTAGCGATCGCAGCTACGATAGCTTTGATCATAAAAACAGGTATCGGGCGATGTCGTATATTGGTACGGCAGCATGGACATGTCTTGCGTCGGCGTAGCAAGTAATCGGGATCACTGTCATCATACATCTCATCGTCGACGGCGGGGGCCTTGCGGAACCACTCTTGAAGGCAAGTTACGCATAGGATGTGGCCGCATGGTGAAAGACTGTCATTGTTCAGAAACATAGGAAGCACAGACAAGAGCATAGAACACACGCATATGGCCGATAGAGTAACTCCATGCAAATTTGACACTGCGAATTGCTTTCCACAGTTGCAATAACCTATGAGTCAACCATAAACGTGACATGGGAGATAGATTCTTATGCCATTCAACGGACCTCGTCTGATTTTCTTGTCTTGTTCTGTAACTTCGACAATTGGGACTCGAACTCTGTCAGTTTCTGAATGAACCAGGTCAAATCAACATTAGATTATTTGCACAGAAAATTTCTCACTTGTCTCAGGGTATTATCCTGTTGCTTGTGTTCTTCAATAACCTAGACAGCATTGGCATCGTTCTAAGAACAATTAATTTGGAGGGTTACCTTGTTTTGTTTTTTGATAGTTTTCTTGTTTTCGTGAGCCAACTACAGACGAACTAAATAACGTGGAGCATATAAAGTAATATATATGCGCACCTTTTTCCAGGATTCTAACTCCCGCTTCATTTTCGCAAACTCGGCTGTGGCAAGAGGGCCACCATAATCCGACGGTGCATCAATGATAGTATGCATGTCCCTTCCCGAGCCCTCGGCATCAGACGCGGTGCCCTTCGATGGCATATTGTGTGATTCTCGAGATCTCTCTCTCTCTCTCTTGAAAGAAGAGGCATGGGGCTCTGGTACACGAGAAGTGCTTGCATGAGAAGCGTTCTCCGCTAGGCGATTGTGTGGACGGGGTTTTGTCTTAGACTTGCGTCCACGGTCAGAATTAGCATCATCTATGGCGACGAGAAAAGATCTCGAGCTCGAAGAAGGAAGAGATGGGTTCCCGGGTTTCCTTCGTTTATTCTGGTCGTTATGAGAAGTGTCAGGTTTGCGCGTCACGTTGAGTTGGCCTTGGTGTTGGACAGGTTGAGGGTCCGGCGACCGAGACCTACGCCTCCGCTGATTAGATAAAGGTGCAGGGCCAGATATGGGTGCTTGTTGGCGTCGCTGTGTGTTATTGCGCCGTGATCCCCTCGCGGCGGTATTCATCAGGAGGTGGATAGAGAATGAACACCGAGGCTGAAGTGCAATTCAGCAATGCTTGTGAGGGTGTCTCAAACTCGCTAGGGCTGACCTCACTAGTTAGCTGAAGGCGAAGGACAAAGTTACTGCCACCGTCGTGGATGGTGGTGAAAGGGCAAGACAGGTCCACGACGATGCCAATTTGTGTGCCTATAAATGGGCATGGCCGTGTCACGTGTTTTCGTTGAAACCATCTCATCATGAAGCTTGACGGTAGGCTTGAAGCTTTGAAGATGCCATCCGGGTTTTGTTCCTGTCGGTCTCTAATGAAATTCATCATAGACAGGTTGAAAACGTGTCGACCAAGTCACGGACTGATGATCGCGTCTTCTCACAAAGTCAGGTTGAGTGTAACATCATCGACCATCCCAGGTCTCACTATTACCTCTCCTCTCTGTCGCTATCGCCATTGCCGTTGTTGTCCCGCTCGCTGAGCGCTGAGCGACGAACCGTTTGCCCTCTCAAGGTTTCACCCCTAACCATTTCCCTCCAGTACAGTTCTTTGGATACTTTTGAACTTGAGGTTTCACCTTGCAACCCGATGAGTGATTCTTGTTACTCCTTACGATCTTCGAATTGCAGCCAGTACTCCCATAACTGGTTTGTCACCCCCCCGAATATGAAAGACTCAGGTCTGACAAAGGTCTCATCACATGTTTTTATTCGATGGTGGTTTACACTACCACTACCTTGATTATGAATGTCATACGTTGATTATCTTCAAGTTGTGATCCACTCCTAGGGAAAATCAAATTGTTCAAGGATATCCATTGAAGAGTCCACAATTCCTGGTGTAAAGAGTGATGCTTACAAGCATTACACTGCTGTTCCTTGCTTAGCAATGCCACCTCTGTGCTTTTAATCATCTACATATTCAGTAAGGTTGTGCACCATCATTTCATCTATTATCTGATGACCTGGTGATTTGGGCATGGTACCCAGCCTTGTGGCCACTATTCCTTTTCCATTTCAAATACTTTACTCTGGCTGCAAGACACAACAGGTTTGAACATGGAAGGTTTGGCAAGTGGATGAATGTGAGCTGAATGCATCCATCACTAGGTGCAAAGTGATGCCATAACTGAGACTATATACTACATTTTCATTTAACATTGGAAATGAACCCAAGGTATACAAAGGGTGACTGAAGTTCACTCATTATTGTTCTCCATGAAAAGGAGAGCTGCAGTGTGAATTAGTGCATCACAAACATGCAATTGTCTGGTGTCTGGCATTTCATAACTCAAGGATAAGCCATAATGAGCCTGCACTCCATCATGCTTGGTAATAAGGATGCATACTAGTACACCACATGCTAAACATCAACTCTGATCAATATCATTGTAGATCAACATAATGGAAACAGGACAGTCTCATTGCATATCTAGATACTATTGATATCTCTAGTCTGCCTCTATCCATCAGAATAGTTTTTGTGTTTATACATCATGTAGTACAAATGTAAAATATATTTGTCTTATCTCACTCTTACACAAGGAACCATTCCATGAAGGATGGTTTAACTCTGGTGTAGCAGAAAAGGTCAGGACTTTGGCTTTAGTAACTTTAGCAGAGCACTGCACCCTTGTCAAATTCTTGTCCCAGTATTTGTGGAGTTGGAGCAGAAAGACTTATGTAACACTGGCTAGCAGCAAAGTTGAGTGGGGATTGGATGTGAGCAAGAAGCTCAGACAGAGGACAGAGGACAGAAGGGAGTTGAATTTAAATTGTTATTTTAACTGAGGTACTTTAGTGACTATCAATGGGATTTTATATATGAGTGGGTATTGGAGCAGTACAGAATGGAGTATGAAACATTAGTAAAATCCTAGACCCTGTACAGCTCTGTACAGAGCCCTACAACCCATAGAGCTGACAACTTGCTTCTCTTTGAACAGGATGGACAAAAGTACCATTTACTGCCCAGATCTGTCCAATACACTCCAGAAGCCCCACAAGGTGGCCAATATACATGTAGACTGGCCAACAAAACCATTGCAATAACTAACCTTGATGCAGTGTGTGATGCGCACTGCAAGCACCTGTGAGGATTTCGCTTAGGTTTAGTAACACCAAATATAGTACTCACTCTTGGCTACACATCGCTCCCCAGGATCATATGACCTCACTTTGATGGCTGTGAAGATATTGCCAATTTAAGTCAGCTATGTCATTGCAACAGTTTTGTTGCTAACTTAAATAAGTATGAGTTTCATATGTTCTGACATAAGCAATGGGTCATGTGATCTATAATAAGTTCAACACAATACAAATAAATCAAAACACCACTCTTGATCCACTTCCACCACCATGAAATCCCTTTCTACTGCTCAAACCAATCAAATCATCTCTTTTTTGGATTTGGGACAATCTACTTGCCAAATATCTGATTATACTGGTGTCCACCACCCGACAATTAGTAGAATTCACTCCAAACTTTGTCCTGACCTGGATAGATCCTCTGGTGGTCATCCTTCCCTCATTACTCCTACTGATATATGACATGCCATTCATTTAATTGGAATTGGAAAGGCTGAAAATGCTATTCAAATTACCAGGACCCTTCAGGATGTCAAGAACCATGCCATGTCTCCCCAGACTGTTTGTCATCATCTAAAGAAAGCAGGAATGAAGGCTGCGGTGAAGAAGAAATGTCCTTGCCTTACTGCTGCTTATAGGAAGGCTAGGCTGGACTTTGTAGAAAGCCATCAACACTGGACTATAGAGGACTGGAAGCAAGTCATATGGTCAGATGAAACCAAAATTAATAGGATTGGGTCAGATGGCAAGAAGTGGGCATGGAAAAAGGCAGGAAAGGGTCTAAGTGATAGACTGGTACAAGGAACAGTGAAGTTTTGAGGTTCTTTGATGATGTGGGGTTGTATGACATGGGAAGGAGTTGGAATGGCATGCAAGATTGATGGTAGGATTGATACTGACATTTACCTACAGATTATGGAGGATGAACTCCAGCAAACATTGGAGTATTTTGGCAAAACTCCAGATAACATTATCTTTCAGCAAGATAATGACCCAAAGCATACCAGCAAAAGAGCCAAGGAGTGGTTTGCTGAGCATGGGTTTGAGGTCATGGTGTGGCCAGCTCAATCTCCAAACCTTAATCCCATAGAACATCTATGGTTTCTCCTCAAAAAAAAGCTGGCAGAGTATCCAGAGCCAGCAAAGGAGGTAACTGAACTTTGGGAGAGAGTGCAAGCAGAGTGGAAGAAGATAGAGGTGGAAGAGTGTTAAAGGTTGATTGAGAGCATGCCAAGGAGGGTTAAGGAGGTCATCAAAGCCAAAGGAGAATACACTTCATACTAGATTATGATATCCTATATACCAGCAACAAAACTGTTGTAATGACATAGCTGAATTAAATTGGCAATATCTCCACAGCATTTACATGACCCTGGGGAGTGGTTTGTAGCCAAGAGCAAGTACTATATTTGGTGTCACTAGACCTAAGTGACATTCCTACAGGTGCTTGCAGTGCGCTTTGTGCACTGCATCAAGGTTAGTTATTGCAATGGTTTTGTTGGTCAGTGTACACCAATGTCACCAATATACTAGTGTGGCAGTCAATAGAAAACCCTTTCCCAAACCACATTGAAGATATGCCATGTGTTGAACGCGCTATCTTATGGCTGCCTAGCTCCTATTTCTTATTACTTCATAGTATATTATCTAACATAGATTATATAATCACGCATATGTATATAAACTTCAGACTCAACATCTGAGTTCTAATAACACTCTTGAACCACAATCATCATCATCTGCTCAAGTCGCAAACCGCTCCAACACCACCAATGTGAGTAGCCATTAAATAGCTTCTGTGTTTGTGTGTTGTCAAACAGGTTATGAGCCCCGCTAAGTGCAATGGGAGCGCATTCTATGCTGCACCGGGAGCTGCTATGTGATAAAGCCTAGCCTTGCCGCATCATTCCAAATGATTGCGCAATGAGCTTCACAATAAGGGTAACCTGTCAGCATCATCACTGATACGGCATGATAATGATGATGGACGTGTGTTTAATGCCGCATCCAGAGAGCGCCACTATGGCGAACTCTTGTTATCATTCTATCTGGAAACCTTGATGGTTCATTGTACTAACCGCTTAATCCTAGATGTCTATATCTACTGTCACAAACTACCAAATCCCTATCTTCACTATGGAAGACCTGGATGAGCCTGAATGTCCTTCCAAGCGCTCTTGTTGCTGGATCAGCAACATAGAGAGCAGCTGGGACACAGATGACATCATCGACATTTAAGGGTCTGAAGTCGACGATTTCATGGAAGCGAGGTTCGTATCTCATCCCATGATCACTGCTGCAACTTCCTCACACTCTGCTTCTTATACAGCGTCGAGTAGTTTAGAGGATATAAGTAGTGTACCAAATACAACGGACATTATCTGTGCACATGGCTCCAATGCCAAGTGTGATCATTGTGAGAGAAAACTGTGGATCCTCGATTCTGGTGCATCTATGCACTTTACACTGGATCGTTCCGACTTCAGCGATTACACATCGCTTGGAAAGAATAAGATTCCCATCTCCACCGCCTCTGGTCAAATATATGTCATAGGGACAGGCAGCTGTAAACTACAGTGAAAAGATGCGCAAAATAAATTGCACAACCTGACCTTATTTGACATAGAACATATTCCCAATTCAGATGTTCGATTAGTCTCTATGGGGCAAATGCTTCATGCTGGTGCCAAGGTTAAAGGAGATGTAGAGAGCATCGATATGTTCTTTGGTGATGACACCATTCTCGTGTCCTTCAAACCAGGCCATATAGGCCAAAATATGTACACCCTTGAGAACATATCTGCTAGTCACAATTCCATGGTGACACCTGATTTTGCGGCCATGCATAAATGGATGGGACATCCTTCCAAGGATGTTTTGAAACATGCTGTGAAACATACGTGCAATTTTCCTTCTTCGCTTGAGATTCCCAAGGAAAACAAAACCTGTAAAGGTTGTACAGAGGGAAAAACCCCTGCTCACACCTTTTCTCTAGATCTCAGGAGAGCCAAAGTACCATTTGAGCTGATCCATTCAGATCTCAAATCCTTCCCTATTGCATCATATCATAAATATAAATATATCATTACCTTTTTCGATGACTATACATCATATGGGTGGAGTGCATTATTGTGCACCAAAGATAATGCCTTACAGGCAACCAAACGCTTCTTAGCGATGGTGTCTACCCAATTCAATGCTGTCATTAAAGGTTGGATGTCTAATGCAGGGGAAGAATACAAGTTGAAAGCTTTTGATGAGCTGCTTGCCTCTCAGGGGATACGCATATTCCAGAGTGCCCCTCACATTCCCCAACAAAATGGTCGTGCAGAACACTTTATGTGAACCATTATGGACAAATCAGAAGCAATGCGCCTTGACAGTTGCGCACCTGATTCTTGGTGGAAATTCAGCTGGAGCCACACCGTCCACATTTACAACAGGACACCATTGCGCAGACATAACTGGCGCACTCCATTTGAGATACTCAATGAGGAGGCTCCCAATATCGGCCATCTTCATGTCTTTGGTTGCAAAGCATATGCACATGTTCTTTCAGACGTTCGCACCAATAAGTTGGCCCCTAAATCAGAACCAATGGTGTATCTAGGCATTGCACCTGGAAATGAACAGAATTATCTACTTATGCACTGTCCCCACAACATAATTTTCACTTCCGCTCAAGCACTCTTTAATGAGCAGCTGTTTCTGTTATGTAAGAAACCGGCACATCCATGGACACAAGCCATCCCTGAGCAACAGGTCGAGATTCCGCTCCTTGATATGCTGGATGACTTTGATGACTTCCTACCTTGTCCAGATCCTCCCGAACCATTCCATGCGCCTCCACCACATACTCCATCACCCGTTGCACCACCACCTTCACCACCTCATCAGCCCCAAAAAGGCAAAGCCCCTGAGCACCGCCCTGCACCTGCACCCCCTGCTGTTCCTCCTGCTCCTCGCCACTCTACGTGCGAACGGCATGTACTACACTGTCCAGGAAACATTTATGGGAATGATTGTCATCTTGTTGACCAGGAAAAAGATGCAGAGCATACTTGGCATGACTTGGACTGTGCTGGTGCACCTCCTTGACAAGAAGTTCCTGGGACTTTCCCTGCTGAGCATCCTCTGAACATTCCCCCTCTTGAATCTGACGATTTCTCTAAAGTGGAGATTGAGTGCATCACCAGGGAAAGGGGAGGAGCGCTCACTTCTTACCTCTTAGGGAAGGTGATACAGCTCGATTCTGCAGATCATTCAAAGCCGATCCGTGATTGGACCTTCAAGGATATCCATCATTTACCCCCCACGCAACAAAAGGAATGGAAAGATGCTTGTCGCAAGCAACTCAAGGTCCTTAACAAACAAGATGTTTTTGAACTGGTTGATCATCCTAAAGATCGTAAAGTCATCAAAAACCATTGGGTATTTGATGTCAAACCCAATGGTAGAAAACGTGCACGCTTAGTCGTGAAAGGTTTCTCACAGGTTGAAGGTTTAGTGTCATATCCCGAACTCTGCAACCGAACTCCGTCGCTCCGCAACGCGGTTCCGTCATTCCGTCCTCCTCCAAACTCCCAAGGCGCTCCGCAACCCCGTTCCGTTCCGCTCATTATGACGCTTTGTACCACATGACCTCTTGACTTTGATTGATGGCCTTTGACTTATGACATTCGTTTCGTTTCACATCCATCAGACTTGGACATTGTTTGCGATTGTTTGCAACCATCTTTGATACCTGTTCATCATTTGATTCTATGATAGCCGTTCACTCATCTGACTTCCATTTCGTTCTCCGTTCCATTCTGTCCCACTCTGCCATTAGGTATATAAACCCGTTGATAGTCGCTAGAGTACCTCAGTTTGAATATCGACTTAAGTTCAACTCCTCTTCCCTTCTCTGATCTCTGTCTGAGCTCCTTCACTCGCATCTGACCTCCACTCGACTTCACTGTCAGTCAGTGTTAAGTCTTTCTGCTCCAATTCTGCAAATACCGGGACGAGAGTCTGACAAGGGCGCAGCACTCCGTTCAAGTCGCTGAAGCCGAAGTCCTGACGAGTCGTGCTACCCTGGAGTTGTCACCGGAGTAGCCGGAGTTGATTTAACCCGACTTTAACAGTATATTCGAACTCACCTTGTCATTGATTCTCACCATGGCTACTCGTACTACCAGATCTCGTTCTCGCGCTGAAGGTGCGATCCGACCTCCGTCTCCTCGTTACAATGTGCTCTCTTCCACTTTTGGAAGCGGCCGACGTGGTCCTGGCACTGTCAGCCAATTCCACAGCTTTTCAGCACGCCGCACACCAATTCAGTCTATCTCCGCTGCTCAGCCACCTCCGCCGCCGTCCCTGATGCCTGGTGCACACAACACCGAGCTCGAGGGCAACTCTCAGAAAGACTCAGTCACCTCACGGGCACCGTCAATCCACATTCCGACACCTCCGCTTCCCCGCATCTCCGATCTCCTTGATGCTCCGAGCCGTGCTAAGATTTACACCAAAATCGACCTTCGGCACGCGTACCATCTGGTCTGCATTGCTGACGGCGATGAATGGAAAACCTCCTTCCGCACGCGCTATGGCTCTTACGAATGGCTCGTCATGCCGTTCGGTCTCACAAACGCTCCTGCAGCATTCTGTTACGGTCAATCCGGGTAGGGGCGAACGTAGCCTTGCGAAGATAAGGTCGTGAACAGGAGACGAGAACTTGCCTAAGTGCTGTGCACGAGGGTTAACGATGTACTGCCTTGAAAGATCGGCAGGAGCCTAGCGAGGAGTGTCCACACGGATGGTAGGAGCACGACGAGGAAACCAAGCTTCTGCGATGAGGCAGATGTATTGCACAGGAGTTACAAGGTATATCGCAAGGAGGTCTAAGCTAAGGAGTATGGATGGGAGACGAGGGTTTATATACCCGAGTCTTGGAATATGATGGAACT
>JBBPJJ010000647.1:0-14396 GCA_038088635.1 Veloboletus limbatus
AAAGCTAGAAGTAGAATGGCTAGTTTGCTGATGATGTAGATAAAAACATTGTAGATATGTGGTATACTTGTAACTGTAGATGACAATAGCAATAATGGTGGGGAGGGTATTTACTCTCTCTATGCCCACTTAGCTACCTACTCACTGCCCATTGTGTGCCTCTTCTGTGGGCACTGGGCTTATGATGAGCACACGATTACTTTCCTCAATGTGAAAATATTTACTTTTCAAAAGGGATTCCAAAAATTTAACATTTTCTCACTAAAGAAAACATCTAGCTAAATTTGTTATTTAAGTCAACATTTTTTAAGAGCCGAAATTTTAAGTGTCAAGTGCCGGAAAAGGTGCTGCCGAAATTTGAAGTTTTGTGCTAACTTTTTGACTTGCCTAAATTTGTTGTTTTCTTTTCCATTTTCATGTACATATATTATATGGTGTAGAAAAGCAAATATTTTTGCTAACATTTTCATGGCAATAGAAATTTGAAATTGTAAGCTATTAAAAATGTCAAAAGAAATTTTATACAGTTATTTGCTATTTTCAATGTACTAGAAACGCTGCGAAAATGTCATAATCCCCGGTGTGTGTGTTCTACATATTCATGGGATTACATAAGCGTATGTACGATGATATGGATCACGTGTTCATCCCTGCCTCCCTTGAAAATTAAATTCGCGTCCACTTTCAAGAGAATGTCACAAGCCATTGGTAACGTATGGTCATCCCGTTCGTGAATTGAAGTGTGACTCACTTGTGCAAATGCCAGACTGCGCTTGCTTACGCGCGTGTATGGCACCACGTCGATGCATCAGACAGGGTGTTAGGAAAACTCGCAGAGAGAATCGCGCTTGTGCTTATGGGTAAGCATAAGCCAATATATGACAAAGGCGGTAAGTAGTGGTCGTGTCGAACCTCGTTGTCTGGTTTGATAGTTGTCCAGTCGATTGTGGTGACTACGTCGTGGTGACCAACGCACGGAAAATCAAGGTTTCGGGAAGGAAAGACGAGCAGCTTGTATACCGAAAACATTCCATGTATCCTGGTGGTCTCAAAGAAACACCTTATAAAACTATGATGGAGAAGAAGCCGAACGAGGTGCGCTTCTCGCCGTTGGAATTCGACGTTCTGTCATTGGGTGTGCTTTCTCTAGATCATTTACCATGCTGTCTCGGGTATGTTGCCCAAGAACAAGCTACGAGACCGTCGCATGGCACGACTCAAGGTATTCGGTGGGCCGAATCCGGGAATTTATGGGAATAATATTCTAAAGCGGTGGGAGGACGGTACTTTGACGGACAATTACATTCTGAAGCTTGGCCGCAAAAACAAAGTGTCGGCGCCCTCATCCCAGTAACGATCTTCTTGCGTTGTGCATCTCTTATGCCTTGCATTATATATCTACATTCCACTATCATCACTAAATGATGGCGATATCGACAGAAGCTATCATGATCGTCCTACCCTGTTCTTCTCCGTTTCGGGTTTCGAGGTCCCTCTGAAGTACAGAGTGTGTGTCCCACATATTCCTGTAGCACAATACCTGCAATATGTTGAGTCAGCCCTCCAATCAAAGCCTGCTGACGGACCTATGGCTATGAGGGCGGACCCATCAAAGGCTTTGTACATATCTTTTCTGTGGGTGTCAGCTTTAGCCGTGGGTCCTTCTTTCCCGCTGTCCTCGGTATCCACAACCTCGTCTTCGTCCTCTTCAGTGATTTCGTCTTCCGTTTCTGTGTCTTTGGGCTCAGGGTTGGTATTTTGGTGTTCAAGAGTGTTGGCAGCAAGGATATGAATGTTCTCTTGCGATTGCCTGTGCCTTTCCTTTTTCTTTCCGCGGAAATGTCTGCTACTATCGAATAGCTGCCCCCTATCGCGGTAGTGGCAGCTAGCAAAATGATGAATGGATTTCAACAGGTCCTTGAGTGATGTTAGGCGAAGAGTGTCGTGCCGAGGATGGTGGGCTCACAGGGGCTGGGTCCGGAAAGGAGAAAGCTGGTTGCTGCGTAGAGCTGACATTTGAATGATCTGCATCGTGCTCGGGAGACGAGACGGAGACCGGGGGGTCTAGGAAACGGAGATCATGCATGAAGGAGAGACGAAGTCTAGTCCTTGTATTCAATCGTTCCGACTCTGGCTCTTGAGGCGCGCCCTCGCCTGGGGTTGGGGTATCGCGGGCTCGCTGCTTGCCCTTACTCTGGTGGCGTGCATCCTCGTCATCGGAGAGGTCGATAACCTCGCGTTCCACATCGTCCGTGTGTACGCTGATGACGTTCCTTCGTGTCTTGACGGAGCTCTTTCCCCCAGCATCTTTGGCAATCCAATTCCCTCTGGGATCTACGACGGTGGATCCTGCCGTGCGATGCCTGGCGTTCACGGAGGACTGTTGGACGCGAGACCCATCTGGGTGCAAGCGGAGGGTTGCAAGATCGTGCGCGGTACTCTTTCTCCGGATGCTAGCGCTCATCGGTGAAGCGGAAAGAATATGAACCGGCAGCAACGGGCCGTGACTCGAAATCACCTGCCCTAAAGTGACATCAGGCAGACGCGTCGCTCTTACAAAGTTACTTTCACTACTACTACGTCTGCCTCACGACAGCGCAAAAATGATGACACGTCGCGCGCGCGCAGCGACCGTGGACGTCGACGATTCTCTCAATGAATACGTAGAGGCGACCGCGCTCGAAAAGGAAGCGAAGGTCAAACAGAACACCAAAAGGGGCAAAGCACAACGCGTCGAGTCCGACGAAGAGGAAGAGGACGAGGCACAAATACCCTCCCAACCCAACGGTGCGGAAGTAAATGACGTAGATCAAGATGCCGAGGGCGAAGTACTCGAGGAAAGTGGCGATGAAGAAGAGGATGGAGCACCCAAGAGGCGCAAGCGTGCGAGGGTCAACTCAGTTGGTGCCTCCGTTCTTTTGAGTCCGAACCAGGTGCAACGAGAACGCGTTCAAACGCTTCCCCGAGGCGATGATGGGTAGCTGATCCTTCTTAGTGGTATCAAAATGGATTAATCTTACGGCATCCTTGCAGCTACATTCCTGGGTCCATTGTCCGTATCCAGTTGCAGAACTTCGTCACCTACGATTGGGTGGAGTTCCGTCCAGGCCCATATCTAAATATGATCCTGGGTCCAAACGGTACTGGAAAGAGTAGCATCGCGTGTGCAATCTGCCTTGGTCTGAACTGGCCTCCTAGTGTCGGTCTACCCTTTACCCTCGGCATCAGGTTTTAATGCCTACTCCTAGATCTTGGGTCGTGCGAGCGAGATCAGCTCTTTCGTAAAAAATGACAAGGAGACGGGTTATATTGAAATCGAGCTGAAAGGAGCCAAAGGCGAGCAGAACCTCATCATTCGACGCAACCTTAGCGCCAAGACTAGGTCATCCACGTTCACTCTGAATGGCCAGCACACTACTGGTAAAGATATATCCAGCCGTATGGCGAAGCTGAATGTCCAAGTCGGCAACCTTTGGTAATGGAAATTTTTGCCCTGATGATATACTGAGTGCACATATGTGGTCCTAGCTCATTTCTCCCTCAAGATAAAGTATCCGAATTTGCACAGATGACCCCCCAGCAATTACTTAGGGAGACACAGCGAGCTGCAGGCGACACCAGTTTAACAGAGTGGCATGATACCCTCATTACTTCTGGCAAGGAACTCAAAACCATACAGGAGGTGATGTGTGGCCCTTGTACCAGGATTCGTTGAGTTTAATGACACACTCGCCGCAGCGAATAACAGAGGAACAAGTGGCACTGAGAGTGATGGAGGAGCGAAATGCTCAACTTGAGCGAGACGTAGCACGGTACCAAGAGCGCATGCGAATCGAGAATGAGGCATGTTCGCTTCCTCTGCAATCGACCTTCCTCGTATTAACATATCACTAGATCTCTATTTTGCGAGTTTTGATCCCTGTCAACGAGTACCACGAGGCGAAGGAACGCTATGCACAAGCCAAGGAACGTCAGCGCGAGCTCCATGCCATTGTTGCGGAGGGCAGAGACAGAAATGCCCCTGTGCACGCTAAACGCGAGTGAGTATGTATTTCCTTCATAGTGACTCGAGTGTGCAATGCCTGTATAGACAATTGGCCGCCCAGTACAAGGAATTTGAGAAAGCTCGGGAGAAGAAGAAGAGTGCATCCAAGGCAAAGTTCCAGCAGATGAAGACAAGATGGCAAGAAAGTGATAAGCTTGTTCGTTTTACGTGAAACTCCCTCCGAGCAATAAATACTTATCACCTTGTAGGAGAACGAGGCCGAGGATGTCACTAACAGGCTTGATGGATTAAAGCGTGCCGAGAAAGACCGCGCGAAGAAAATCAAGGACCTCGAAAACCAAATCAAGAAGATGCAGCATGAAATTGAAAACCCCCCTGAACTGGAAGATCTGCAAGCAATAAACAATGAGATTGTACGTTGAGATTTTTCAGCAAGGCTCCGATTGACGACACGTACGCTGGCCGCAAATTAGCGTCAGTTGAACACGGATCACAATGATACGAAGGATCGCATGGAAGAACTCCAAGACCGTCAAAAGGCCAATATCGACGCATCGGCCGCACAGAAGGCTAGGATCGACGATACTATGGGCCAGTAAGAGATTTGCGCTCACCCTCGGTCTGTCCTCCTTTCATTATTTTTGGCTTCAGGTTACAAAAGTTGGAGGATGAGCGTCATCGGAAGCTTGAGAATCTTCGCACGTGGGATCGGGATCATGCGGACGCAGTTGCATGGCTTCGCAACAATCAGAGTAGGTTCAAGATGGAAGTGTTTGAACCACCCATGATCTGTTGCAGCGTACCGGACAGAAGGTTTACGAATGCTGTAGAGGCTTGCTTCAATGTGAACCAACTGAAGGTGAACCACCATGATGCCTTCATCCATAGTGATTCTAATGATCGCCTTTGTCTTAAGACCCTTGTTGCGCAATGCGAAGAAGATTATGAGTTGCTCAATCGTTGTCTGAACGACTCGAATGAGGCGGGTGTGAGGAAGGACGGGAAAATCAATACATGGTTCCGTCCCAAAGTTGATCATGCTGGCCCGCCGATGAGCGATGAGGAGGTTTGTTCCTGTTCCTACCGCTCGAGACGCTTCTCATTCTTCGACCAGCTTAAGCATCTGGGTTTTGACGCGTATGCCGTCGAAAAAATCAGTTGTCCCGATGGCTTGCTGTGGTACCTGAGTCGGGAAATAAATCTGCATCGTACGGTGCGTCATTCCTTTGTTCGTTTCGTGTTCGACTCATACGTTTCATGTAGGCTATTGCCCTTGACGGTTCAAAGGTGGACGTAACCAATGCTATGGAGGCTGTTTCGCGCTTTGGTCCCCGTGGAGAGGGTGGCGGAGCCACATTCATCGCTGGGAACGTGATCAACACTGTGCAGCGCTCGCGATACGGGAAACGTGCCGCGCAAAACACGACGCGTGAAGTCCGACCAGCTCGTAATCTTGTCAGCAGTACTAGTGGGTTGCTTCGAGATTTCCTATCATGCAACGGGACCTTATACGGTTACAGTTGATCCGGAGATCAAACAACGACTGGACAGAACTATTCAAGAAGCGAGGCAAACCCTTGAGGTTATCAATGAGGGCGCCGATGGCCTCGCAACAGAGGAACGAGACATCAGGGCGAAGGAAACCGAGTACAAGAAGAAATTTGTAGACCTTTCTCCATTTTGGTTGATGTCACTCTACTAAATTCCCTTCAAGGACGTCCTCGATAAGCGAAGGAGGAAAGTGATTGATACGCAGAAGCACTTGGCGACACTGAGTGCCAAGATCGGTAGGTTGATTACCTCATACCGGGTAATATTTCATGCGGGCATCTGTAGTGACCAGCAAGAATAAACTCAAAGAGGCAGAAGGCGCTCCCTCAGCAGATGAGGAGCGGGCTCGTCTCAAGAAAAAGTTATTCGAATTGTCAAGGAAACGTGTAAAAGTCTCTTTGGAATATACCGTTAGTTTCACTATGCGTGTCAATTCGGCTGGAATACTCATACTCTTGTATGCTCAGCAACTCATCAGTGCAGCTGTTGCCGATCAAGTAGCTGCTACTCGTAGTGGGCTTGAGTTCCTACAGGTCGGGGCAAACAAGAACGCATTTGAGGCCCTGTGTGAGGAAAAGGACGCAGGGTATCAGCGAGCGCTCGCCGAGTTTGAGGAAGGTGATTCATCACATTATTTCCGCGGACACACACACATGTTCATCGCATTTCGCAGCTCATCGAACCTACCTCGCTTTGAAAGCTGATGCCAAGGAAAAACGGGATAACAGTGTTGCGCTTGTTCGGGCCATGGACCAAGACTTCCAGGATCAATTCGCAAAAATGGAAGTGGTGCGTTGACTTTGAATGTCATTTGTGTTATTTTCGAGAAGCACGGGATGCTGACAGAGCGCCTTTAAGGATGGTTCGGTTCACGATAGGACGGTAGAACAATTGCAGGCGGATCTTGAGGTCCAACAAGCCAACCTAGAAATGATTATGCAGACGAATCCGGGAGTGATCGAGCAGTACGAAAAAAGAAAGGCAGACGTATGTTCAATCCATATTTGTACTTTTCAGAGACGCCTACGAATTCATGTTCAGATCGCCAAGCTAACGAAGACATTGAACGAAAGAGAGGAGACCGCTCAACGGGTGGAGCGGGAAATTCAAACCGCCAGAGTATGTGAAGCTTAATCAACTGACTAACGGGGTTCTTGATCGGGTGAATAGGACAGCTGGCAACCTGCTCTTGAAAGGCTCGTGGAAAGTATTGGAAACAAGTTTTCGGCTGCTTTTGACCGTAAATTCGGTTCCTCGAGTAATTTACCGCATTCTCACGGGATGATTAGGAATTGGTTGTGCTGGGGAGATCCGAATCAGCCCGCATAACGATTATGACAAGTGGGCCATCGATATTCTCGTCAAATTCCGCAACAAGGAGAAAATGCAGCTGCTGACTGGCCAGAGGCAGTCTGGAGGAGTGAGCTGTGTTCAGTTCCGAGGTTGATCCACATGTTTGATGCCATTCTTTCAGGAGCGTTCCCTGACGACTATCCTTTACTTGATGAGTCTGACAGAGGAAGCACGGACGCCGTTTTCCCTGGTGGATGAAATCAACCAGGTAGGTCCATTCCTCCCATGGTATCGAATCGATAATCCATTGATAATGTTAGGGAATGGACCAACGTGCGGAACGCGCGGTGCACGATTCTATGGTTGAGGTAACCTGCAATCCAGACAGTTGCCAGTACTTCCTTATTACGCCCAAATTACTCCCGGATCTCCATTACCACGAACGCATGAAAGTTCTCTGCGTCAACAACGGTGATTGGCTGCCAGAAGAAAAGGGGATCGGAAATATGATGAGCCTGATTGACACCTTTGTTCGGATGCGCGACCGTTCTTCGCGAACGGGGTAATCATTAATCATTCCTTGCTCCCTCTTGATAGATGGTATGTTGTTTCATACATTGCCGTAATAGATTTCCGCAGTACTATACCGTTATTTTTGATCGACATTCGCTCTGATCCTAAACCTTGCACCATGTGCCTAAATGTGCCTCCTAGCATGCACACCCCGCAATAATTTTTGGGCCCAACGACATTCAGTTGACGAGTCCCTTCAAGACCGCTAGTTCCGCGTTGATGATACTACTTGTTGCAGCACCGATGGAGACATTGTTGGCAAGGACGACAAATTTGACGTCGAGTACGGGGCACTGTCGTACTCGGCCGACAGAGACACCTGCACCATCCTGGTAATAGCGATCTAAGCGCGCCTGAGGGCGGTCTGACTCTTCATGGACATAAATGGCATGGACGGGGGCGGAAGGGCAAGGGGGTGCATCGAGGGTATACGCAACGAGCGCCTCACGCACTTGCTGCGGGCTCGGCGGTGGTCTGCGCGCAAAGCGGACAGAGACGGTCATCATATGCCCATCGATGACAGGAACGCGGTTGCACGACGCGGACACACGCAGGGGCTGATGCGAACGCATGTCAAATGCCTTTTGCCCACTCTCCGCATCCACGATATTTCCGAGAATCTTGAGCGTCTCCCACTCCATTTTTTCTTCTTCGCCGCCGATGAAGGGGACGACGTTGTCGATGATGTCGAGGCTGGGTACGCCGGGGTAGCCTGCGCCCGAGATGGCTTGCATGGTGGTGACGATGCAGGACTCGACCGGGCCGAACGATTTTTCGAGTGCGCGGAGGGGTATCACGAGACCGGTCGTGGAGCAGTTGGCGTTAGTGAGGATGAAACCCTTTTTGAGGGGGGGCTCGTGGAGGGCTTGTTGGTGCGCGATCATGGTGAGATGGGAGGGATTGACGAGGGGGACGATGAGTGGGACGAGGGGGTCCCGTCGATAATGCTTTGCGTTTGAGAAGACGGCGAGATCGGCGCTTCTGAAAGCGGCTTCTAATCATGGAAGGAGAGGTTGAGCGAGATGGAGGTGGGGGGGACGGGTGCTTGCCTATGTCACCGGCGATGTCGCCATGGAGGCCAGAAAAGATGATAGCGCAGTCTTTGAAATGGTCGGGCTCGCACGCGTGTACGATCGTGTCTCTGACGATGGACGGTATCGGGGTGGTCTGTTTCCAATGTACGGCTTTCGAGTAGGATTTTCCAGCTGATCGGGGGGAGGCACCAAGGGTGTGAATGGAGAACCAGGGATGAGCTGCGAGGAGAGTGATGAAACGTTGACCGACTGTTCCCGTAGCGCCGACGACGCCGACTTTGATAGCTGGACCGTCCGATAACTTGGACATGATGGTGATGGTACAAGGGAGAGATTTGGATCGACTGTGTTCATCATCGTGGGAAATTACAACTCTACTGCGACCGTATCAGTCAACATGGCGTCGTCGTCGTCGTCCTCCGATCAGTCACTCACGACCGTCAAGTTTCTCTCATCATGCTTTGCTGGCACCATAGCTGGGATACTCGGCCTTGAGAACTGGCACGGATTCGCCTTGTTTGCCGCGTCCGTGCTCTTGACTTCGTTCGTGATGTACGCCATCAACTGCAAGCGAAAGCCTGCAAAAAAATACCTGTCTGGCGGTCTTGCCGAACTGGTCTACCCTGATCGAGACAACATCTTTACTTTTATTCTCGTCTGGACCCTGTTTTACGGTGCGTGCCACTCGTTGCGAGGAGCTGCGTTGGTCGCTGATGGCCTTGTAGGTGTCGTTCACGGTATTTATGAAGCACACGCCGAGATTTACGGATGGCATGACTGACCCTCGTTTTCCCAGTGTATGACTGATTCGAATTACGCGTGGTCGACGCTCAATTTAAATTGTGTTTAAATTTTTTGTTTCGGATATAATTATTGAAATTCCCACCAGTGGAACCATTCGGAAGGAGCAAACATGGCAACCTCCCACGTGGCGTGCTTCGTATACCACGTGGGCTTCTTTTGTGGCAGTGCCTTCATCATAGACTTCCCGATCGAGTGTGTCCTTGTGCGTGAAAAGGCAGCCTCGTCTCAACAGCAATGCATAGTACTTTCTCTCTCTCCCTCTCTCTCCACCTTCCACCACCCCATCCCTCACAGAATGTCCGCCGCGTACGTTCTCTTGCAGTTCGGTGACGACCCCTTCTCCCACCGATTTGAAGATCTAGAAAGCAGACCCGCCTTCACTGTGTACGTCCACGCGTGTTCGCGCTTGCCACGTTCTGATCGCTCATTTCCTTTTCCAGGAAAACGGTCAGTCCACCGTCCCCCGCGTTTGGTCTGACATCCCATCCTGACCCCCCCCCCCCTTTCCATCTCAAGGTCCACCAACACCCCAACATCGTCGTCCAAGTCGCTCGAGAGGCTGAATGGTGTCAACAACACCCGAGCATCATGGGCCCGAACAACGCCTACCTCTATTTTGGCCCGAACAAGGCACGCGGCTTTCTTGTGTACGGAAATGGAATGGAAGTTCCGATGGCGCATCACATCCGTCAAAAAAAGGATGGCAGCACGTACGTCAGCCTTCGTATGACCTCCCTCCTTCCCATCCACTTTTTTTTTTTTTTTTTTCCCTCTGACCTGCATTCCACGTGGAATGCAAGGGGGAGGAGGGCAGATCGTGGAGAAAGTCTGACTCGCACACTAGATCACGCTACTTTACGACACAACATGGGAAAGAACTAAAGTGGAAAATCTTTCCACAAAAGATGGAGGTAGGCCCCCTCTTTCTTTACGCTGGCAGGTTCGGTATCTGAACTGACCGGTGATCGCAGTGCGTCGATGGACGGACGACCATCGCGACCTGGGAACTCAGTCAACCCGAGGACATATTCAGTGCGCGGATCACCATCAAACATGCCGGTCTCCACGTCGTCACAGAGATACTGACGACGCTTACCCTTAATCGCATGGCGATGGCGCTGGGTTGGTAAATCTAGAACCTTTTTTTTTTTTTTTTTTTTTTTCCGCCGTCATATTCCCCAATACGTTTCCGATCACACCCTTGGCAAACGCGTTTCTCGGCCCCTGGCCGTCAAAGCCATCCATCCATTTTTTTTGTTCGCATCGTACTACTTGCCACCGCGGTCTACGACGAGATCTGGTGGCGCATGGATCCTTTGCCATCCGTCGTGGTAAACCTTCCCACTGCCGTTAGTTTCCCTTCCCCCCCCCTGTTTCTTGTTCTACTTCATGCTTCTCTGTTTCGATCCCGTTGCAAAATCCATCTTGTCTCGCATTCGTATACCGATATCCCACTCGATGCCCTACGATCTACCCTATATTACCACCGTCAATGCCCTATTCCTCACTCCGCAGCTCGTCTTGTATCTCTAGTAACCGGGCCCACTCTGGCTCGTCTTTGAAATCTTTTGCGCGTCCGATAAACGTCCGCACGATACTCCGTCCCTGGTGTCTCCAATTGAACCCGTGCACTCGAGGTCCGAAATTGCGGACAACGTCCACAATGTCTTCCACGTCCTGCACTGCTTCGCGCCACTTTTCGACGTCCATGTCGCCCCTCTCAAACGTGCCCGCGGCACCGCAACGGTAGCCATCCAGATACGCCTTCAGTGCGTCTTCCCACCGGGCGTGCCATGCGAGCAGACGCGCGTAGGCGTAGAAAATCCGCGAGGAGCACGTGCGGGGTAAGATCGTCCGCTCAAACAGATCCAGAACGCGTCTCGCCAGTCCACTTCCTCGGTTCGGATCCGCGACACCATGCGCCTCTCCGCTGCTGGTAGCACCAGCGCCGGCTGTCATCGTACGATCAGGGTGATCAGGGTCACCCATTCCCCCCGTCACGGCATCCACTACACGTGTCAGCACCCGTTCGTCCACGCATTCCGCGCCAACCTTGGCTGCGCGTTCTTCGACGATGCGGGCTTGCGCACGGCATGCTTCGGAGAGTTCTCCGACGTCCGCGGCAACGATCATGTAATTCGACCACATCCGCCAGTCGTCGTATCTATATTTGAGGCCCTGTTTGAGAGCCCGAAAGGCGAGCGTTTTGTACGAGCACGCGACGGACACGTCATCGCTTCCCTATGATACGTCGTGATCAGTTTATTCCTGTCCAACACGCCCTGCGCACGTACGTGGTCTTCCTCTCCGTGGACGTCCTTGCGAGCGTCATCTAATCGGAGGTAGATCGTCGCTAGATTATTCCAGCTCTCCGCGTCTTCATCATCAATGGCGACACATCGGCTGAACGCGTCTCGGGCACCTGGCCAATTCTCCATCCGTATGTACGCACAACCGAGGATGAACCACGGTCGGGACAAGAGCGGATTGATGGCGACCGCTTTCAACAGGCATGGCACAGCGCTCGCGAACTCTCCGCGAGCGAAATAATACCCGCCCAACGAGCGCATCGCACGGCCAGACGTCTCCTGTGATAGACGCCATGCGTGGTCGTAATGCGTGACAGCATATTCTGGCTCAAGATCTCCCAGAAGACACCACAGTTTAGCTTCTCTCGCGCTGTCAATCAAACTCCGTCGAGCAGCTGAAACGTCTTTTCCTTTGGAAATGACGCTATCGGCTTCTTCTTTTCGACCTTGGAGAAGATCACGGACGATGGTGACCGCTTGATCGTGGCGCTCCATGGACT
Source organism: Veloboletus limbatus (assembly GCA_038088635.1). NCBI lineage: Eukaryota > Fungi > Basidiomycota > Agaricomycetes > Boletales > Boletaceae > Veloboletus > Veloboletus limbatus. The sequence goes on from JBBPJJ010000647.1 coordinate 12,071, forward strand.
GCCAACACTTGACGACCTCCTCCCACATTTCCAGCCGCTCAAAAATCTCGAGTGCTGATTTGACGACGCCGATAGAGAGATAACGCAACGCGAGCTCACGCTCCACTTCCCATCTACTGGGCAAGGGAATCGCGTAAAAGTAGAGTAGCCTTTCTGGGAGCGCCGAATCGGCGGTGGGCATCTGGTCTACGAGCGCTTGGAGTTGTAACGTGGAACGCTCCACGGTCCGTGTCCGAGTTGATTCGAGTCGGGATCGGAGGAGGAGTGCCATGGTGTGAACGGACCAATTCCTAGGATGCGATATGACCCGAGCGACATACGGAGACATTTGCTCGCTTGTCAAACCGTGCGAAGGCGATGTATTGCGCACGTTTAGACACAGGGACAAAAGAATGCATTGGTCGAGCGGGTGCAAAGGTGGCTGCGAGGACGGATCCAGGTGACGGAGCACGTCCGTCGTAGACGGGTGTGACGACGTGAACTCAGTTTGCTCGAGGAGGGTATCATCATTCAACGGCAAGGCATCTGGGAGGCCCCTTGTCGTCTCCTCCGATCCGTCGTTGCAGGCCCCGTTCAAGGGTGCGACGGAGACATTGGTATCACCGGCGAAAGACTCGTGAACATTGTCCTCCCGCGTTCGGCTTTCGGCGAGAAGCACGAGCTGAGACAAGACGTTTTGCTGAAACTTTGTCCGCTTTCCCAGCGCCCCTGTGAGTTCATACTGTAACCCCGTTGCGCGCGCAGCGCGAACAAAGTACTCCGCAGCGGCCTTGTCGTGAGAAAAGATGTGTTCCAAGAGACCTCGTTCTAGCTGCAGACGACCGACGAGGTCAGGATCGGACACAGTACGCTCTTGGAGGGCCATCAGGGAACCGAATTCGTCTGCTGGCAATGGAACGGCTTCGTCGAGTAACTGTTCATGAATGATGGATACCCTCAAGCGCCACCAAGGCGCATAGTTGAGGTGTGCACAATGGACATGGTTGATGATGATTTGCGCAAATCGGAGAAAGGCGGGGAACTGGGCAAGGTGATACGCAGGTTCACCGCCATACGCGAGTTCGGCGATGGCTTTTGAATCGAGAAGGGAGATTGAGATTGGGGGTGGGCACGAATGTTCGGAAAAAACGAGGATGTCCGAGGGCTGGACGTTGAGATTCGGACCCGTCCAGTTTGCCTGGACAAAAGCGTGGAGACACGCCACTCCCAGGATGAGACGGATAAGCTCCAGCTCTTGTGTATCGGAGACGGGCGGCAGGGCCCAGGGAAGAAGACGCTCGTAAGGTTGATCGAACGCGACAGACGGATCCACGGTGAAAACTTGCTTTGCATACGTGGATGTGAGCACCCCTCGAAAGTCACCGTCGACGACGGCTTTTGCGAGTTTCGCGGGAGGGTACGTTTCGAGTGTCGCTGAGAGCTGGTCATCCCACCGCCCTATGAGCAGACACCTCTCCAGCGATTCGACATTCATGTTTGCTGATCAGTGAAGATGAAGATGTAGCCCGAATCTTATCGAGAATAAACTAAGCTCGCCGGCGCATCCCGCGACGGTTTCTGACTTGATGGTACTTGAATGTTGAACTACTACTGTAGTGGAAGATCCATGACTGCAGTGGCAATGAGGCCCACCAATCTCTGTCGCAATCAGTACGTACACGCCAACCTCGCAACAGCCGTCGGATAGGCCACAACTATAACGACCAGCCGGCCTGGCCCTCATCAATAAGACGGTTAGCAGCCATTAGCTGGTAGCCGACCGGCACGTAGTACCCAATTACTGATGCGGCCGGTCGGCCCATGTGCCACTGATCTCAAGTCTTCCGCCATAGTCTACGCAAGGACCCACTGCGCTTCGTGCACTCCATAAGTGTGTTCTGACCGCGTCACGTACTCCTTTTGATCAACCCGAGTGTATCACCACTGTCATCACACGGCAAATTAGGAGGAGCAAGAAAAAAACGCACCGCACGGTATACGATGTTGATATTACGTGAGGATCATGACTGTCGAGAGATGGGCCGTATACGGGTCGCAACTTGGGCAAGCCAAGTTGCATGAGTATGTCGAGGCCCTCACCAGGGTCGGACTCAGGGCCAATCCACCCCCGGTTATAGTTTAGACCTTCATTGGCCACTCGTCTCTGACACCACTCATGCCTTGCGTACAATCAAATGTGTACCACAAAATGGATGCACACTCGACCACGACCATCCACGGGGTCCCCAATGGTGTTTGGTTTACGAAACGCACTTTTGGTTGTGATGGATACATTTCCAGGAACTTTGTAGAAAGCTTGCTTCGAGACCTATCCTTGGTCGACCGT
>JBBPJJ010000649.1:0-13633 GCA_038088635.1 Veloboletus limbatus
CTGAAAATCAAGCAGAACACAAAGGACTTGCAGACACATTCCCACGAGAGCAGTTCTAGAGTCCTCCCCTTTGAATACTAGGTGATTATATGGAACCTTGCCTGCCATGCTTGCGATCGTGACATTCGTCGATCTCGAGGAGTTTATGACTGTGTTGAGCAAGGAACACAGCAGTGTCAATACATCCCGGCGAGGTGTTTTTCGGACCACATGAAGAGTGTAGAAAGATGGTTTACTGAACAGCAACCCAGGAGAAACATACATCTGGCGCGATAATAGCACGAGGAACAGGCGCAGAACTTCGGTCTTATTTGAGTCATATTGAGTGCTCGGACCCAGATCGGTGGTAGTACCGACGCCTTTCTCCCTACAATCAGGTCATCACAGGCGGATTGATTGCAGCAATTCGACGAGCGCACCAAATAACATAATTGATCTTGTAATGGTCGACTTGTATTTTGGTAGGCAGGGTAAACCCACAACAAAATAGAAGGTCGTTGATACAACTAAACAATTTTTCGCCGAGAGATGGCAGAAGAATTTTCTCTGGCTGTGGCGTAGATCCCTGGCCTTGGGTGGTCGGCTTCGACACATCGCCAATTTCGCCCCCATAGTCGTCCTCGTCCTCGTCTTCGATCACAAATTGGGGTGTTTCTTCAGCGGGAAGTTGAACCTCGTTGTTCACTTCCACTTTTTTCCATAATATTTCCAGTTCGAATGCATTCGATTCACCCTCGACTTCGAAGATGACGGGAAGCACCCTTTGGAGGACACGGATGGCATTCAACACCTCTTTCGTGGTATTGCGTTCTGTTGTGACAGATTTGATGAGGGATGTCGCATACGAGGCCACGGATGTACCGATCGTGGAAGGAAAGGTGTGGTCTGAAACCAAGTTAAATAACCGTGATGTGAGAACTCGTATCAAGGTAGCGACGTTCTCGGGTGCATCCAACATTGCACGACGAACTAATCATGATAATGAGTGCTGCAGGATGTAGAGCGTACGATGTCCACATACTGTCATGCGGCGAGACAAGCGAGAATACATCTGAAGGAGTGTCGAACAAGACAAAGTACTGTCAATGGCGAGTGAGGCGGCCAGGCAGAGTGAGCAAGAAGATGACGGACCTGATCCCAGTAGCTATCATTCTCCGCAATGTTCTACGGAGCAGTGACGAATTGGTACGTTGTTACCGACTAGAAGACAACACGTACCCTGGTGGATATGAGCTTAGAGATTCCCTCTGGACGACTGCGGAATGCTAATTTGGCTTCGTCCGACAAGAGACCCAAAGGCGCGGTGAGTTTCTGAGGAAGGTTTGCAAACATGGAGGAAAAGTTAAAGTTATGTTGGCCGGTGTGATTGTACTTCCTGAGCCTATTGGTCGCGGAACAAGCAGGATGTACATTCGAATTCACTTTACTACTAGGGTTATTGACAACTTTTTCTGTCCCGAGTACCCGTAGGTACGTGCAGCTGCGACATGAGCGCCGAGGTCGCTCACTCGACTGGTATCTGGACAGAAACACCTTTGATCTACTCGAGCCACATATCTGATCGTCTGGGTTGCTCAGCTTACCTTAAACTTGAGGTGAGGACAACACCAGTGGAGCGTTGTAAAACTCACCTTTCGAGTCCCACTCGACTCTACAGAACCTCCAGCCTTCTCAGTCCTTCAAGTACCGGGGCATCTCACTCCGACTCCAAGAAGCTAAAGCACAGTACGGCTCCGCTGTGCGCGTTTTCATCGCATCGTCAGGAAATGCTGGCCTCGCTGCTGCAGTCGCTGCACGCGCACTCGGAGTCAGATGCACCGTCTATCTCCCCGTCGTTGTAGCCAAGGACACGCAGGACATGCTACGCAAACAAGGCGCAAATGTGGTCTTGGTTGGCCAGATCTATTCCGATGCATTAAAGGCCATGTACCAAGCGTCCAAAGAAGATCCTAATGCGTACGTTAGTCGTCCAGATACCGATACCAGCGAGTCAGTCGACTAAATCCTTGTTTAGCGTCGTGCTTTCTTCGTATGACGACCCAGTCCTCTGGAAAGGCCACTCCTCGATGGTGGCGGAAATGAAATACCAGCTACACCGCCCACCAGACGCAATATTCTGCTCAGTCGGCGGTGGTGGTCTTATCGGAGGCATACTCCTCGGATGCCAGTCGGTCGGCTGGAATAATGGTTCGTTCGCGAGCCGACCCATCAACGGTACAAGAACTCAACGCGATCTACAGTTCCCATCGTCGCCCTGGAGACCCATGGGTCCAACTGTTTCTACCACGCTGGCTCGCTCAATACACAATGGTTCAGTTCGAAAGTGCCATCCCTTCCAACCAAAGTACCCCGTGAGGCACCCTATACCGTACGAATAAGCGAGGAACACCAAGTTGCAGTTCCTTACATGCATACGTTGACCTCGCGCGCCGCTTCATTAGGAGCAACTTGGCCTGCACCTGGGGTGGTGCGCATGGCTCTGGACCACGCTGGCGGTGTAAAATATGTATGTATACCCGATGAATTAGCAATGTTCGCAGCACGAGGATTTGCAGGTGAACATTACAAATAATCATCCGAGCATTCTCTCACCGTTTGGCGTAGATGACCACAAGTTTTTGCTCGAGCTCGCATGTTCGACAACCATGTCCCCTGCTTACAGCCATGAGTTGTTCTGGCACATCCTGGACCCAATGTCAGAGCTTTCCGCCGAAGAAAAGCGGAGGAAGCATGTCATCTTTGTTATATGCGGTGGTGTGAAAGTTACATTCGATGAGCTCTCGGAATATGCCCAAATCCTGGAGCGAACTGCAGAGACAGAGACAGAGTGGAAGGTTGTATGCAATGGGACAGAACTCTGCGTTCAAAAAGAAAGAGTGTTAGGAACGGTGTTACGTGGTTCCTAGTCAGTGACGATGTCCAACTTGGTGTATGGTATTTCACCACCATGATTTGAACCATCCTCGCGACGGATGTGCATGTGCAAGTGTTTGCTCCATGGTTTCTTTCTCTCGTTGCGTCTTCCTTGCGAGTTTTTCTGCTTTGATTCGTGCTAATTCATTGCGTATGGCCTCCTGATCGTTGAGGAGGCGCTGGTAGACACACATGAGATATGACTGTCCAGCAAATTTGGTCATACATACGCGGTTGGTTTCATCGACGCGGGGAAATAAACGTTCCTTGTACTACCGCAAAGCAGAACATGAGTTATTGGTCAGTTATGTATATCGGAGGCGTACCGGAAGGACGTTGTCGTGGTACCATTGTGGGTCACCAAAGTGCAACAGCGCAAGAACTGGCACGAAAAGATAAAGCCCGAACTTGAATACCTCTAGATTCGGTCCCCCCATGGTAGTCGTTAGGGTAGAGGCGTGCTCAAGGTCCGCAAGATCACTTGTATTTGGTTATGTAGTAGCAGTCAGTCGAACTTTATCTCTACAACACTCGATCGTACATACAGATTATAACCCATCTGAAGAATAAACGTTTACATCCAGATCATGTACGATTCTATCCTATCATCTAGCACGGTTTGGCGTATGTGCCTGAGGGCTGCGATCCGGAGCCGCTATCCAACTGACCGACGTTGGTGTTGCGGTTTCCCTTAGTACCCAGGATATCCAGCGCATGTGCCGACGAAGCACGATCGATCAGTTCCTCGGTCACCTCAACCTACGAAAGCTTGCAGTCAGTAACGCCAGCTTTGATTCACGTATACGCTCACAATATCGGCCAGTAGGCGGTCAACGAGCTATCTCGAATATGAGTAACATCACATAGAGTGCAGAAACAGAAACTTGCCGCCTCCGTACAGGTTTCTCTAACAACCACTCGCAAAATTTGGACGGTCTCCAAGTTCGGCGGGAGCTCGTAATTGGGTACAATCCACCCCTTGGCTCGCAGTAAGATTTGGATCCATCTCTGCTCGATCTCAGGGTACTGCTCCTGGAATGTGTCTGAGAAACGAAACGACACCACCGGAAGTCCTTCCTCGTAGGTCTGCAACGGGTCTATATGAATAATGGAGTAATGTGGTGAATGAAAGCATACCTCTGGATTCTCTTCGTCGAGGCTAGAGTCCGATTTGGGTCTATGGATGTCGCTCAGCACGGTGTACCATCCTGTACGTTCAAGAGCACGACTCAGGAGTCGCGCATTTTTCAGGTCGTCGAGAGCAACTGCGCGGTAACCCTCGAAACCCAGATGTAGGAAGTTAAAGTACTGGGCGATGATAGGCGCCGCCGGTCGAGAAAAGTTGAGCGAAAATGAATACTCGACGGATCCGAGGTAGTGAAGCTCGAAGATGAGGTCCTTTGGAAGGTATTCCTTGGACCGCCATACGACCCAGCCGACACCGACATACGCGAGACCGAACTTGTGGCCGGAGGTATTGATGGAAACGACACGGGGAATTTTGAAGTCCCACAGAAGCTTCGGTTGAGCAAATGGTGCAACAAACGCGCCAGACGCACCATCGACTGTGTGTGGCAAGTCTAGTGCGTGGGAGGTATGAAATGATGGAAGATCGCACCGTGGATAGGGACAGAATGGCCAGTCTGCCTCTCGTATTCGTCAAGGAGGTCTGCCATTTCCTTGACTGGCTCATAATGACCAGTGTAGGTGCTGCCGAGAATGACGTAAACACCGATTGTATTTTCGTCAACGAACTCCATGGCTTTCTTAGGATCCAACCTGTACTTGCTCTCGGCGCTGACAGGAACCAGTCGGCACTCTACTTCAAAGTAGCGAGCAAATTTCTCGAGAGCAACCTGGGCATTTGCACCCATGACGATGTTGGGACCAGGCTCAAAGATGGATTTCCCAGCGGCCTTGCGACGGGCTTGCCAGATGCGTTTCATGGCGAGACCCCCAAGTTGAATAGCCTCTGAAGAACCTGTAGTGGCGGTGCCGATCGCTTGTTGAGTAGCAGGCGCATGCCAAAGATCGGCGAGGATGGAGATGCATCGGGTGTGGATGAGCTCTGACAAGGAAATATTGGGAATGGAACTGGTGGGGATGATGGAAAAGAAACATACGGGTTGCAGGATATTCGTCCTGATCAATCAAGTTCTTGGATATGTTCTCCAGCATGAGTTTGTTAGCAGGCTCGGGCATCCAAGTTTGAACGAACGAGGCAAGACTGAAGCGGGTGAGAAGATCACAGAGGAATCGGAGGATGAGATACCCACTTGAGGGTTGGATGACCATCGGTGCTCAGTTCATCGTGAATGAGCTGGTATGCGGTCTCGGCGCCGGTGCCCTTGTAGGGCATGTGGAACTTTGGAAGGGACTCCGTTCCATAACGAGCACCATATGGATGGGGGAGGGTGTTGACTGCGGTTGTATTCAGGTAACGGTGACCATGCGACTTTTTATCCTGTGGGATGGGATCAGGACCAGGACCAGAGAGCTTGGGAGGTTAAGACATGCTTTGGATTCGCGAACGAGCCTGTCTGGATTGATGTGCTAGATGCAGAGTGAGTGGGAAAAGAGGATGAGAAGATGGAAGTACCTTTGAGAGAGGCATGTGGGCGATGATTGATGAATCAAAGATCGGGGAATGAGATTATATAGACTGAAGGCTGTACGTAAGCAACATAGGTCATTCTTCTACCCATCTCCCGTATGCGGTACTCGAGCGTTCTGCTACCCCCATCCGCTAGCTTCCTCATCGATGCCAAAAACCGTTCCTACAAGCACCAATTCTCTAACATTTACTTCACTAGACTCGCAATCCTGAAGAAACCCGTCCTCGAACGCGCAAACGCGAAATGGAAAGACCTTGATGGCAGGTGGTTCCCCGTTCCAGAACAGAACGTAGGCTCACCACCAAACTACTCCAGGAAGCCCTGTCTACGTCCCAAGAGTGCTGGACGTCGTCAAGTCTCAGTTTTGCTGGATATTGGGTACGGTTTATATGGACATGCCACTCAAGCCCAATGTCCTTGAGGATTTGGGTCGAGATGTCGGTGCCCAATTTAACCACGGCCGTCAGTGTACTCACTCTATCGAAGCACTCCCTGCCTCCGCCGCAATACAGAGAAAAAATACATTCCAATCAAGATAGCATCATGCTCGAGGACGAGTCCGGGCGTATCAAACTCGTAGGCCGCAAACTCATGTCCACGCATCTCGTTACTGGCGTAATTATTGCTGCACTTGGCATGGAAACACCAGGCGGTGAATTCGAAGTCATCGATACATGCTTTGCCGATCTCGCACCGTTTGCTGAACAGCACGACACTCATCGTAATACCATGGACGTAGATAGGTCTGTTTCTGAACATTCCCCTTCACGTTTTTCACTTGTTGATGAGCAGCAGTTCTCCTCAACAGGACGAGTATCTCGCTGTCGTCTCCGGCCTATCTATTGGAGCAGAGTCACAAGCAGACGCCCAGATTCAAATGCTGGTGGAATACCTATCCGGAGAAGTCGGTGGGCACGACGATCAGGCATTCGCGTCCCAAATCACCCGTCTGATTATAGCAGGAAACTCACTCTCGTCAGTCGCAGAGACGGAGAACGGCACGGAAGAGGACGAAAAGAAGCTAGTACGTCGCTACCATCAAATGCCACACATTCCTGACGTTCAAGGAACAGAAAAAGTTGAGCGCAGTGACACCGTCGGATCTCTCGCCGCATCCCAATTCCATACTCTCCGCCCACCTTCATGACCTTGCGTCGGCTCTTCCCGTGCACATCCTGCCGGGCCCAGACGATCCCTCAGGGGCGATTCTACCCCAACAACCTTTTCCACGCGCAATGTTCTGCGGAGCGACAAGTTATGAAACATTTCATCGCGAGACAAATCCTGTTTGGCTCCGGCTTCAGTGCGGTACGGACTCCAAAGAATTGTTACCCGAAGGACCCAGTCCACTTGGCTCAGGCGCTGGCAGACCCCTGGTGACCCGAAGCGTCTTGGTGACATCTGGTCAGCCCCTACTTGACATGTTCAGATACCTCCCCACGCCCCCTTTCACGCTCGTGTCTATTGCGGAGTTAACTCTCAAGTGGCGACATATTGCCCCAACTGCACCGGACACATTATGGTGCCATCCGTATCGCGAGCGAGATCCGTTTGTCCTCAATGAAACACCAGACATATACATCGTCGGAGGTATGCCTGAATTTGCCACGGCGTTGGTTGGCTCCGAGCAACAAGCCAAGAGGAAGAGCTCCAGGCATTGCAGAGTGGTCCTGTTACCGAGCTTTGCCGAGACAGGGACACTGGTGTTGATCAACATGCGGACATTAAACGTGCGTTGCGTGAATTTTGGGGTCAAGGGCCTGTGTGCAGGTGGGGGACAAACGGAATCACCGAAAGGAGATGCTATGCAAGAGAGCTGACGCAGATATGTGGTGTGTCCACTCCTTGAAAACTTTGTGGACATTTGTCACCAACGATCCGCTCATCCCACATTAAATCCCTTGAACCAGCATAGATGCCGGCCTCTCCAGGAATCATCTGGACAGCATACCCATGAAGAAAAACTTATAGTTTGGTTGGACGAAGACGATAGGAGACGTAGAGTCACGTCGGTCTCTAACGGTGCTTTGAGTCCGCGGTTCTTGGGGGGCATGAATAAAATTTTCAGATCTAACAGCTTCCTTTCTCCTTGTGTCCAGCTCCATCTCACGTGTGGTGTGTGAAACATAATCGTGGAGTATCCGGACTTGGTTTCCTCGAGGTGACTCAGCCTGAGTATCGGGAAAAAAAAAATCAATGTACCGTAAATGACAGCACAGATGGTGTTCATTTACAAGTACCGTAGATCTGTAGAATGTAGTATGCTGGGCATAACCCTCAAGGTACGGATATCAGTATTTTTCGGATATAACTGCAAAGGTTTCAGAAAATTACACTTGCGGATGGCACGACACTTACTCAGAGTGACGAGGGACGTCCAGCCAGTGAACGGATGGCTAACAAATAATATGAACACTCATCAAGATATACATGACAGGTCATACCTTCTTCTGCCCTCTCCCGTGACCGCATCATATTGCTCCCAGACATACCCGGATCGCTGGTATTCCTAGGTGTCCTGTCAGCAGAAATGATCATCAATATTCCAATAATGATGTACCTTGTAAACATTCTCTACGACATTTCTTCGTAGTTCCGTATAAATTTCCTGGGCATACTTCTGGTACGGACCCTCGACAGCCGCATAAGTCTACTCATCCAACCCTTAACTCCCGCATGATTCCCGGTCCAACATAACGGAGAACGTACCTTGTAAAGGGAGCTCAAGATCATATAGTTCATTTGAATCCAAATAGGCCCTTTCCAATAATTCTCGCCGCGTCCGAATTCGGGGTGTGAAGCCGAGAGACTACGGATGCCATATGGTGACCAAAGATGATCAGGATCATGGAGGAGCTCGAGGATGGGAAGGAGATGCGGCGAGTCGTGGGGGAGAAGCGAGAGCATAAAGGGGAACAGCGAAAGGTAGCCTTTATGACACACGTGTTCCGACTCGTCTGGACACCATCAGAAGAAGAAAGACGCAGGAACAACACAGAGATGCGCACCGTCCGAGCCAAGTCCAACGTCACAGTACATGTTAGCGTCTTCATTCCAGTGGAGATCTGGGGTTGAGCACAATATCATCAGCATGCTCTATAATCCTTGGAACATCGTACCATCGATGTTTTCGATGATAGCTGTCTCGATTTCCTCGAAGCTCTCCGCGTCTTCGACCTCTCCGATAAATTCCGCCAGACCGCGCATTGTCCGTGTAAAGAAGCCCATCCAACTAATGAGGTCGAGATGCAGTTCGCCAGCATGTGGTGGACCTCTTGGATAGTCATCCATCCCACTGGTGAGGACATGTGTTTCAGAACGTCCACGCCATCTATACGCCTCGGTGCGAGAGCGTGCTTTTCGACCGTATTGTTTGATCTGCCCGCGCTGCGTACGGCGGAACCAGTCATAATGGCGCCTTAGAGGAGGGTAGATCGAGCGCAGGAAATCGAGGCCCTCTTTGTACGACAGGTACTCGTCCCCCTTTCGGGTTGGCTCGATAAACTCAGCGAGTGGAACTTGCCCACCGCCCATTGCAAAATCCATGCCGAGATCTGCAACAGAAGGGCCGTCGTTCTGCGCCGTAAGACGCGCGATGAAATCGGTGACCGCCATAGTAAGCGTTGGTGGATTAGCGAACGTAGGTACCTGTGTTTGAAACTCGGGTGGAACACGGCTGCGGGCTTCATCACCGAGAATTTGTTCACGAGCAACCCAACCATTTTCATCGATGAGATCTATCCAATCCTTGAGAATCTCGAGGCTAAGGTCGTTATCCCATTGCGCAATGTGAAGCAGATGAAAGCCTTCGTCCCTTAAGATGAGGTGGGTAAATGTAAGACACCAGCAGTAAAAGGTGACATTACCAATAGAATCCCCTTGGGAAGAAGCTACGACTAGGTGTAGCAGTGAGTAGGGCTCGAGGCTCGGTGAATCTTGCTCCTTGTTGATCCCCTTGTGTGCCAGTACCGTCATAATCATAATCATCCTCTTGGTCCCATTCGAAAGTAAAACCTGTGTCGACAATCGAAGCCCCGTAGAAATAACCAATCCCGCCAAGCAGATTAGACGTAATGGCTTTGCTAAAGGATTCGAGCGCCTCGTGGTCTGACACAGCAAACGAGTCAGTGATAGGAAAGCGACTTTCAAAACGATCATTAAATGAAGAGATCAGTGCGGGGATACCAAGATCGATCGCAGCGGCTGCCAGAGCAAGCGCTGATGTTAGCATGCGAGGAGCGTGTCAATCAGGGCACACACAGTCTAATCTATTATGAGAACTGGCACTGTCAAAAAAGACATCAAACTGGAATTCGCCATCGAAAAACTTTTGTACTGCGAAAAGGTTGCTCGCTGTGACGGCCTCATCGGGCAGTTGAAGTACGAACGACGCATCAGGGGCTTGATCTGCCTGGCGATATTGTTCCGCCACTAGCCCCGCATGTTTCAAAATACATTGCGAGATAAGATCTATGACAGAACGGAACGCGTGAATAGAGACCTTTTATGAACCAACGAAACCGACCCTTGGCAGTCCAGATTTGATTTGGATTAACGCGTAAACCCACAAAGTGGGATTTGCTAAGTCTGTGTGCAAAGGCCTCCGAATGAGGACCCCAAGTCACAGCTTGGTTATTAACATCTGAAACAAAATATGAACCCAGGAAAGTCACTAGTTTGTAGGAGAGCATACCATCGACGATACGGATGGTGAAGTCGTCGAGATCGGGCGTAGTGCCGGAAAACTCAATAGGGCCATCAATCCCCTTGAAGCTATTCGTAAAAATACTGAGGTGCAGGTTAATTACACGTACATTTTCATCTTCATCGGTGGTTAAATCAACACCGCCGAGACCCTCAAGCCCCAAGTAGAAAATTGTAGAGATTCTAGATGGATAGTCTGTGTTGGGCATCGACAGTTTAGTTATGCTTGCTAGTGTGGGTTTTATGAAACACGGACCTGGCTGGATGGGTTTGCCTTTGATGCGCGCAGCCCAGCTGCCCCCATACTGACCACCAGGAACCTTGAGAAACTCGGTTGTAATTTGAACGTTGTTGAAGCTGTCCTCGAGAACCTGTATGCCACCCTGACGAGAGTCAAATATCGACCATGTGTAATGATCAAGTCCGTCGTTTTGGTCGCATGCATGGCGTGCTTCTAAGCAATGTCAGTTGTGACACTCTAGATATACAATGACGTGACCTACTCCCGAATGACTTATAATTCTGCGTTCCGAACCAAATGAGCCCTGTCATAAGGGACTGGGGTAACCTTGGGCGAACACCAAAGTATAAGCCTGGGCGATAGGTACCCCAACGTAGCTCGTCAGTGACATTGTCTGGTAATGAAAATGTTCTGGACGGCAGTAAGAACAGAAGCAGCCATAACAGCTGCATCATCGTGCAATAGTAGTAGTGGGTGGATTCAATAGTACTACTAGTAACGGTTCGACTCGGAACGACCATTTCCGTCACGTGATCTGGGAAGAAGGATGATCCTAAGTATCCTTGGTTAAAATTATATCGCAATGACAGCATACGCGCCTGATGGCGAATATGAGTGCAACGGAGCTTGCAACTCGGCGTCGAGTCAAGTCCGACTCGACGGTGTGCACCGTTTTTTAAAATTAGTACTACTTGGTATATTTGTTGACTGCCGAAAGTTCCAACTGCATCAGGCACATCGTCCGACTCATCGCATTAGTTGCTGTCCACCACATGGCGCTTGTACCTCGCGCAAGACAGTTCCTGCCTGTATTCCGAAATACATCAGTTGCTATGTACCCTGCTGGCGGTACTGGCGCCCTCTGCAATGCCACCGGATGGTAGTATACATCTAACTATAACCCTGACAGAATCATGTGAAATGGCACTGGTGGGGATTCCACATCAGAAGTTCCACTCCATATAATGCCGACGTGCATGAGGCTCTGTCGGATCAACTTCTCATTCAACCCAATCCATACAATTGTCTCCTAACCACACTACTCAACCTTTCCAACATTACTCGTAGCAATGGACACTCATAGCGTCGTACTAGACGGTGCTACAGTTGTCGCTGGCTCCGCGTCCGTTGCTAACCGCAAAGAGCTGCTAAAGGAACGTAAAGACGACTTCCCTGTCAAACCGTACTCGCCAATCGTCAATGCTAGGAATGTTGGACATGTCTTCTCCACGTCAGACTATGCGATCGAGGACAGACCATTCTTCATACCGATTGGTAAAGATGGCGTGACCGCCGCATTGCAGAAGCTCGATAGGCAATTGCAACAGGTCGGTGGCATTTGTCCCGCCATCCACAATCAACGTGCTAATCTATGTAATGCTTTTAGACTGGAAGGAGTAGTCTGTTGTCCAAGAAGGTGCATTATACCCCTGGTTTTGCAGTCAAAATCCCTGAATGTAGAGCATTTCTTAGCACCCTGTCTCCTGGATTGGTCGTGAGGTCCCTCCGGGAAACCTCGGCCTAATCAACCACGGGGGTCTTCCTAAGATCCTCACACGCCCAGGTCGCTATCCAGGGTTTCCCCTCCGCAACTGGTGGGCGCGGGAGTGGTGTGGAACGCAGGGCCGTAAGTAGCGACTAGTCGACTCAAACTATATGGTTTGACCGCGGTATTCTAGTATCAGATACTGCTATTGAGTTCAACGGTTTGACCGTGGTGCAAGTTTCCCAGAACCAGGTGAGCCTTGGCATCTCTCATTTCGACTCTTAAACCAACACTGTCACAGGCAGCGGTTGTGTCCGATCCGCAGGTCAATTCATCTCCAACATTCCTGTTTGTCCTGGTGAACTCATGTGTATCTGAAACCATAGAACCGTATTTTTGTCATCAAGAATTCAGGTTTCGTCGCGTACGCGATCGAGGGTACATACAACGTGCTCGCGATAGTTGATCAAACACACCTGCAAACACCCATCAAAGATCATGTAACAGGTGTCACACTAGGGTGGTAAGTCGATTTCACTCCGGTTTCTATGTGACCTAATTGTTAATTGTTGCAAAGGACACACGAAGTTCGGATGAGAAGCCGCATTGGCACCGGAAAGGAACAAGAATATGTTGTCGCGCTCTTGTCTGTTACGTCCTTTCGAGATCCCTTCACTTCATTCACACAATCCTTCTCCGTAGCTTGAACATTCCCGCAAATAACTGTGCCATTCTTCAACGCGGAGACGACCTTGAGCTGCTTCCCGCCGGACAACATTACATTACAAATCCAAATGTTACTCTACGTGGACTATATACTCTTGGGGAAAACCAGCTTGAAATGCCGACGAAAGACATGTAAGTGCGATAATATCGCAGTTTCGATAGATGTCTCAGTGATGTTGCATAGTTTTACAAGAGATCAGGTTCCTGTCAGCCTCCGTATCTACCTCAAATGGTGGGCACTCTATTTCGTTCTTTGACTCCCTAAGTTACTAAATTCTTTACAGGCAGTTGGTTGAACCACTCAAAGTGAGTCTCGACTACATCCTCGCTGATATGTCGATCCTGATCTAGGTTGGAGCTTACAACCCATGGATATTCCACACCATACGACGCGCTCCGTGACAAGACCCAGTCGATTCTAACCCAAATCGTTGCACATCGTATGAGATACTGTCTTCATGGCTGGTGTTTATCTGACCTATCAATTAGTCGACTATAGTTCAATGGTGAAACAACGTTCACTTGGGCCCGATAACTTTGACGATGGAACAGACCCTTCATCTGCCTTCCTCGATGCTCTCCGGACCCGTGCAATGGATGAGATGCACGAAGCTGCATTGGAGTACGGTATCGTGTTGAAGGACCTCGGTGGGTTTCTAGTTTCATCGTAATCGACCCCACTCACGGAATTATCATTAGCCGTCATTGATAGGCAATTCAAAGGTGAAATTGCGTCCACCATGGATAAACTTACGACTAGGGCCCTCGAGGCACAAGTAGAAGCTGCGGTCAGTCGTCTTTTCGTTCCTCACTGTTTCATTAACGTCAGCCCTGTCGCAGAATGTCGACAAGGAGAACTCGAACAAAGTGAAACAGGAAGAGGGAGCGTTATCAGTCGCACGCATCAAGGCGCAAGCACATAACGTTTGTACTGAAGAGTTTTGCTAA
>JBBPJJ010000650.1:4874-15896 GCA_038088635.1 Veloboletus limbatus
CTGCATTGTCTTCCACTGAGGCTGAATACATGGCCTTGAGCGATTGTGCTCAACAAGCTGTATGGATATGCCAGATGATGAGGGAACTTGGTTTTAACCTTGGCCCTATTCCCATCTATGGAGATAATCAGGGGTCACTCTTTATAGCACAAAACCCCATGACAGAGAAACGCTTCAAGCACATCCACATTCATTATCATTTTGTGCAGGATGCACTAATGAATACGAAGGATGTTGAACTACTTTATATCCCTGGGACTGACAACCCAGCAGATGTGTTTACCAAAAACCTCACTCGCGTCACATTTGAGAAATTTTGTTCACACCTTGGGCTTGTGTTTTATTAACGGTGGTTAAAGTTTATGGATTTACCCTTCTCCTCTTTCCATTCCTTTCTTCATATACTTTCCACACTACGTATATCAAGCAAGGGGGAGTGTTGAAAGAAACGGTAGTGCCCCTATTTAGCTTAATAATAAGCTTAGTCATACTCAGACTTGTAGTGTATATAAGTCGTCTCGGAGCATGAATAAAATAAGCGGATCTCAAATCACTCTTACACCTCAACTTCAATCATCGACTACAAGGTATATAAGAATATCTGTATTGCTTTTCCCATCCCCCTGCAAAGGGGGATTGCTATTGCAACAATCCCCACCCCCCCATTATTCCATCCCTTCTCCCCTATTATTTCCATCCCCCCAATCCCTTCCCCCACATTATTTCCATCACTCACTCCCCCTATTTTTGTCATCACCCCCATCCCCTCCCTCCATCATTCCCATCACCCCCCTTCTCCTTTTCCCCCCTTTCTCCATTATTCACTTTTTTTAAATGACATTTATTATTTATACATTGAATCAACTTTACTATAGCACTCTGAGCTACTATAGCAACTACACAACTATGTGTTATTATACAAATATACAATTTATACATTTCATCAACTTTGCTATGGCACTATGGATTGCTATACAGCTATAGACTAGCCTACTATGAAGATATGGTTTGCTATGGATAGCTTTACAACTATCACACTATGTGGTCAACTTTGCTATGCCACTATAAGTTACTATTCAGCTATACATTGCTATGGAAATGGACCTAAAGCTAGGTGTGCTATGCACATCTATGTGATATTCACACTGTGTGGTGGTTTGCTGATGGACAGAGAAAGTCAAGGACTGATCATGACATGGGGTCATCAAAGTCATAAGTGACATCTTTGACTTCCATTCCTTCACCCCTGAACTCAGCAGAGTCCTGGAAGAAGCACTCAAGGTACTCATCCTGGTTGCTATCCCCCAAACTCATGTGTCTTCATCAGGCTCAGCTATTCACATCATCTTGGCAAGTGTGTCATTGGTGTTTGCAAGCTGCTCAATGAGTATGTGAGAGTGGTCCATATTGGGCATGACCATGGCAAATGGACTGTCTATGCGGAAAGCAAAGGGGTGGCAAGAATGTCCACTTGGGCCTGCAGCCATATTGCAGTGTCACTGGGTGAACATGGGATCAAGATAGATGAGAGTGGCTTGGGTCATGGGGACACCAAGCTGCTCTGCAAGCAAAGCCATATGTTCTGTTTGAGGAAAAGCTGGTGGCCCATAGTGGATTATGCCTGGCATGTGAAAGTGCATGTGGGAATCATGTGGCAGTGGCAAAAGAGAGACAGCAGCAGGTGACAGGAGCATGGAGGTGGGTGGAGACATGACAGCAGGCAAGAGCATGATGGGATCATTGAGGAAGTTGAAAAAAATGAATGAGGCAGTAGAGAAATCTGTTGCCAAGTTATTACTCAGAAATAAAGGATGCATAGCCTAGTGGTAAATTGTTGTTGGAATATTTTATTATGGTATCATTTGCTTACTTAAGCCATACCTTATATCATGTCATAGTACCTTAGTTCCTACCCAGTGACTTACTGAGTATTCAGATATTCGATAATTGTGTATCAGCTAAGTAACATTTGCTTATATAGTCAACCCATTAACCCCAAAGCTGTAGGTTTGAATCTTAGTTCCAACAATAATTAAAATGAATTCTAATTGGCTGCTTGGCTCATCTCAATGGCTTTCATGCTGTTGAGATTTGCTGAAGCAGTGCTTCTTTTTATGGATTTACCCCCTGTCATGACCCTATTGCAATTATGTTGGAATATTTATTCCAATCTTATCAAAAGATCATTACACCTGAGACATGGTCAGAAAAGTCTCTGTAATAAATTGGACACTTATCATTCAACACATTGTACCTGGGAATCAGGGTTGGCTTGCTGAAAATATTTAACTATAGATACAGAATATGAATTTTGAAATGTATTGGTGATAGAGTTGACAAAATATTCAAAATATTGATTATATACTTGCTTAAAATATATATTAGAGAGTTTGTCTTGGCCACATATTTAACCTAAATATAAATCAAAATGCTTAATAATTAATTTGAATACTTTAATTTTAAATTTGTTGGCAATGGTGGCCAATTAGAGGAGAGCATTCCCAATATGTCCACCATATATATGCTATATACAGATTTGGCATGTGATGGCATTCATATTGATAACTAATTCTGCTGCATTTTCAGCAAATAAAACAAATATGTTGCTAATACAAATCATTGTACAAATCCTACCTCTTATCAGCTTAATTGTTTCCACTTTGATTAATTTAATATGTTATGCTATCAAATTTCATTATCCCATTTTAACTCTCTCATGAATATGATTAGCAAGCCAACCCTAATTCCCAGGTACAATGTGTTGAACAATAAGTGTCCAATTTGTTACAGAGACTTTTCCGACCATGTCTCAGGTGTCATCATACTATCTCAATCAGACCCAAAGTTTGGTATCTGAATGCTGATGTAATAGGGGGGTCCCATTTAGGCATTACAATACATTGCAATTTATCGAAATAAAATTTCCAAATTTCCGACAATTAGCGCTGTTCGCGCGCTCCCTGCGGCGGAGGATCCTGTAGGAACAAGAGTTACGCCGCCTACCGTGATGCCATCTTTGCCCAAAGGAAAGCGGGCCAATATTGCCCATGAAACACGGTCAACTAATTAGACCACATAGTCTCTGGTTCAGGTGGTCCAGTACTAAGGCTATGTACTCGTTTCATGTACGTACATATACATACAGCCACGTCTACGATGTCCGTTTCGAATTACCTCCGATCGCAGCAATGAGCATGATCACACCGACAAGCCCAGATGCGCCGAGCGCACGCATGACACCGCTCTCTGCTGCAGCTTCGTCTTGTGTCGGACGACCATCAGCCGCCGAGCTACGCCTTCTACCACCCGACGCGGTCCGGGGCGTAGAATCTGCACTTTGAAATCCACCTTGCTGATAATTTGATCGACTATCACTGTTCGACTGGGAAGCAGTGTCAGACCGGCGCCAACCCGTCGCTCTCTGTACAAAAGGGCTCGAAAACGGATCTGTACGTGCCCCCATATAGGATGCCTGTGATGTTGATCGAGAGCGAAGGTACGTCGAATTGCCCTCACGCGCGTGTTCGTCATAGCGTGCGTTCGGATGGGGATGCCCACCCGTCGGACCTCGGGTGCGATTCCTAGGGTGGTTGGGCCAAAAGTGGTTGAGACCGGGCCGTTGAGACGGTCGAGTGGTCGTCGCCTGGGGATGCTGTCCTGGCGTGTGGAAGGCATGAAAAGGGGAACTGAGGGAACGGTCGTATTCACGCCTGGAAAAGGGGAGCATAAACACGAACAAAGGGAACAACGGAATCGAGATCAGCGTACCGCTTTCTGTCGTCACCTAGGATTGCATATGCCTCGCTCACGGCATGGAACCGTGATTGAGAAACAATGTCATCCTTGGCGACGTCTGGATGATACTTTTTGCTGAGCTGCGGCCCAGAGGTTGTATGAGCGGGAATTGCGATGGTTGGCTATCTCACCTGATAGTAACTCGTCTGATATGGGAGTGTGTGAGTAGAGAGCATTGGACGACGCTGGTCAGTACCTTTATTTGGGCCTTGGTAGCGGTGCGTGGAACGGAGAGAGCTGCATAATGATCTGTGTGCTTCCGCGTCGATGAGAACCGGCGAAGACCCTGAGACGAAGAAGATTCGAACATGATGGAGGGCAACATACGTGGGAACGACTTACTAATATGGACCCATTTCCCGGGTTGACCCGTCACCACATCCTCCTCCTCGCTCCAACGTCCACAAAAAATATGCTGCAATACATTTTCTTCTGGAGGGGACGGTTTAACACGCCCGTACGTCTTGCCATATCTTCGCTGATACGCGTCGTTTTCTCATGTCACCAGGTCTTGAAACCATTGGCACCGTTCATCGCCGCTTCCGCCGTCACCTTTTACCTCGTCGACCAGATGCAGGACCTTGCTGTCCGTTGTACGTTTCACTTATCTTATCTACTCTCTTTTGATGCTCACCCCATCCCAGCGGAAGCCTACGCCAGGGATCCAAAGAACCCATACGCCGCTCAGATCGCAAGGGAGGCAGAGTCACACCATTAATATTTGTGCACTTGCTCAGGTATCACAGGTGGATTCTTGCTGTCGTCCGTCTCTTTCTTGAACTGACTATCTGAATGTCTATGTCCAGGGCATAGAGATATTGCATTCCGTAGAATCAGAACTGTCTTCGCACCCAACGCTCTACTTGTGCAATGTTGATATTTCATCGTGCTTGCCAATGATGACTTGGCGAGTATGTGCCATCTAGTGACACGGGCTCTACTAGTCAGTGGTCTAATTCCCACTGACCATCAGTTGTATCAACTCTACTCTTCATCACCCATCTTGATCGTCCTCTTACTTCTCTGTTCCCTAGCGAGTCTCCCTTTCCCCCTTGTTCTGTCAACGTACTCCCATTCCTTCTTTGCGGCAACGAATACCTCCCCACTTTCATCATAAGCACTGTTATACGCCTTCACTTCCAGTGCGAATCCCGCCCTCCCGCTCTCTTCCCATACTCGTCTGACACCGGCCAAAAATGCGGAAACGATGGCGAGGTTATGTGCCACGAGGAACGTGTGTGCGGACATTTCGTGCGTGTGAAGGAGGTGATGGATGTACGCCCGACTATACGGTTTCTCATACCTCACCGTCCCTTCCCCGCCGCTGGTCGCGTACGACTGCTGATCAACGGCACTATGTATAATGTGTGAGGATGGCAAACGGGGTGAGCATGCAATACACGAGCAGACTTGTCGCTGCACCGTGACTCCATCCGCACTTTCTCCGGCACCCACGAACGCATCGGCGAGACGCCCAAACTGATGTGCGTAAATGGGATCGTACAAGTTGTGCCCCAAATGATGTTTTGGTCGTCCGTCACGCGTAGGCACTGGAAAGACAAAGTCGAGTGCGACGCCAACGTTGGCAGCGTTTATTGCCCACCCGACGTCAAATAGATCGACGCCCACATCCCGGATGAGACGGAGCATTTCATGGGGCGATCGTATTCCCGTCACGAGCCGTGGTTTCCGTTCAGAGAGTTCACCGAGCGATGTTCTGAGCAACGACACCATATTCGGCGGCAGAACGCGTGATGCTGGATTGGATAAGACGTTTGATGCCATCAGGCTAACCTGCCTCGTCGTACCCAGGGTCGGTACCTCTATGGTGGGCTTGGGGAGCTGCAGCATATCTGGACTCTCCAACTGGAAAAAGTCGTCGGGCAGACTCTGGTGCTGTGACGTCTTCGGACTCGGTTGGATGCCGCGCAAGACGGCGAGGTCGAATGCATAGCCAGAGATGCCTTCGTCGAGGCACCGGAGTGGCTTGACAGCATCTGCTTCGGGTCCATGCAGCGTTTCTCGGAGTGCGTAGGCAAACGCCTGGCGTGCGGGCAACGACGTGCCACCCACCATGTGAACAAAGACATTGAGTGGATGTCGTGACAGTCGCGGCGCACGCGGTTCGGTCGAGCGTGCGTCGTCGCCAGGAAGCGGCCGCAGGATATCTGCGACCCACGACACACTCCGCTCGACGCTCTTCGTGATGCGTTTTTGAGAAAAGGGCGGGGGCGTGAACGGCGTGTCGGTCAGCGCAAAGACGACGTCGGGTTGCATCTTGTAGACGTACGTTCGCCAGTCGGATAACGTCACCTAGTACACCCCGATCCAACAACAAAGAAAAGAAAAGACGACCGTCGACACTATCATCAGACAAGCATGTCCCGTGATGCCACCAAGAAGAGACGCGCCAGACCTTCTTCACGCCCCGCATGCAATGCGCGGAGACGGACATGGGCCCGTTGGGCGGCATGTCCCGCGTGTCCAGTGGGTTTCGAAGACAGAGGGACGTGATGTGTCGATCCGTGTCAAATCCCAAGAACTGATGCAAGGGGTGCGGCCCGTTCTGCAAGATCGGCACAGGGGGGACGTGTTCTAAACTATATGGAGTAGACCGTACGATCAGACACCGATCGATCGCACGAACCACCACCACCACCACCCCCGCGCGCCATCATGATGCCCACGCAACGCCACCGTCAACCGACGCGGACACACAAAATATAGGTCAGATACGCACAAGGACTCGAACGGGACGTGTATCCACCGGATTGCATCCGACCCGTGCGTGTGATCGCGAGAAAGGTGGGGTACGACGCCGCGAGAGGTGCAGAGGAGGATATTGGGCGTGTCTATAGTGAGGCGCACCGTGTCTGTCTGGTCGTCATCCAAACGAGTGAGGGTGATGTGGCCTACCCTGGGGCCGAATGTCGGAGTGAAGGGTGGGAGGGTAAACGTGAGCGACGGGGAGCGCATCGTCGCATCGGTCCCAGGTGGTGGTGTCGACTGTGCCATCTACAACCGTGCCTGCCTTAAGCTGTGAGCTCAAACTCACTTCGTGAAAAAGGTGAAAACGACAAACGGCGAATTGGTCCAAAGTACCACAGCGCCAGTCGATCCCAAGGCTGGGCTAAGGAGGTCACACGCAGCGACCCCGTGTCGATCTCAAGTCCTTGAAATGCAGCGATGGGTGTTTCAACTCCGCGAGCGCTTCCACTCGGTCTGTGAAGCGATCCTAATCCAAAGGGCTGATTCCAGTTATATACATTAAATACAACTCCAGTCTTTTATGTACAAGCGGAAAAAAGGGTTCTTGCGGGAAGTCTAAGAATGGAGAACAAAAATGATCATGCTACACTAGTCCTGTGATCTTTATAACCGATGCCCTATGCCTAAATCTCTAACTCGTATGTGATGCGAAATAATAATGGATGAGCTTGGCACGGGGACACAACGACCCTACGTCAAGAAAAGTTCACCAGTGACTCCGATAGGTATAAACGGGAACAAGAAAGAAATCCGTGGTTAAATAGAAACAAATGCTGTGGAGGACCGCGAGCGGGTCGGGCGGTATCAACGGCGAGGTTCAAGCAAACAGAGGTGAGGTTGCCAGCTGCCCTTCGACACGTGGTACAGCGCAACGAGACAGAGCTGGTCAAGCTGAACGCCGTTTGGTCCGATATTCCATTCCGCAGAATCCGGGTCGTATCGCTCGTCGCGTTTCTTCTAGCGGGGAGGCCCATCAGCATACGTGCGAACAACAGAACAACAATTCCAACCTGGATCAAATCCCGAATGGCTATTGCAACCGCTTCTGCAAGTTTCACACGTGTGATAGGGGCGCGCAGCTTTTTCCAGTCCAAAGCAGCAATGGTCTTGGACCAAGGTCTGTAGCCGGGCCACTGAAACCCCGGCAATTTGAGCCACACGCAAAATCACCGCTAACATCTGACAAACCCACCTGTACACGCAGAGTGAACGTCTTCTTTCCCATGTGACTAAAAGCCTGTGTGCGATCCCGAATACGGTCAAAGCTGCCCTTTTTATTCAGGATGTCAGTGATGGGAACCCCAATCTGATGTGGATTGTCCAATTCGAAGGTGATGGGAGGATGTTGCTCAGCCGTGTCAAATGCTGACATGCTACTTGTCGTATACCGATCTTGAGGGATCAATGGGCCCCGCCCAAAAACGTCTGTACTGCGGTTACGCCTGTGCGAATCCGACGACGTTGAATGCACGCTCCATGCTCTGCTGGAGCGGGGAACCACTCTGCGTGTTGTCTGCTCCTGTGTCAGCTGTGCTGTAACGCATGGAATGGTATACAGCACTAACGGAGGGCTCCTCGTCGGCGGACAACGGTAACAATCGCTTTCTCTCGGGTGAGCTCGGAAGTGGGCGGCTAGGACCAGCGGCCAAACTTTGGTTGGAAGGAGAAGCGGCCACAGGAGATGGATGGCTGTGCCGTCCAGTGTCCGCATTGGGCATTTCCATGCTCGCAGTGTTAACCCCATCTGGCGCCAAGCTCCCTGGGATGGGCCGTGCAGGCCTGGTGTCTGTCCCGTACACAGGTCCACCACGGGCCAGCGAAGGGTGCTGTGGACGGCCTTGAGACGTTGTAGGCGTGTGGGTATCCTGTACATGATATACACTGAAAGAGCGTATCAAGTCCCTCATCAAGGATGCATTGTGTATGAATGACTGTCCAGAAAAGTCGCGACTTGGCTCGTAAGGAGTGTAAGGACTTCGAGGCTGAGAATGTCTATAATCAAAATCGGGGTAATGATAAAATGGTAAGTTGGCGAAATCAAAATTAATGTTGTCCTAGACAGCAAGAGGGGCCATCAATGGCTGTAACACAAAATAGAGGGGAGACCCCACATTATATGTGGCGTCGGTTATACCACTAGGGTCTTGGAACGAGGTGCGTTGTGAAGAGTAGTTAGGATGAGGGTCATTGAGGGAGTAATTCATGTCCTTCAAGTCGGAGAGAAGGGGGGTGTAAATTGCGATGTTATTTAAAGATGTGGCACGAGCATACCTCTGCATCGTGTACCTCCAACAGATTTCCGACCTGGTCCAACGATTGATGAGACTGAGAGTACCCGCTCTGATCGCCGGTCGTGACGCTCGGTATCCAAGATGGACCTGGGGAGTGAGACTGTCGTGTGACAGGGTGGCCTGAATTACTCTCATAGTAAATCGCACTCGGGTCGGAATAATGATAAGGGCTGGATAAGGAGGTCAACGTCTTGGGTACCTACTGGACGACGCGCACTTACTCTTGATGCGAGGACATGGTGGATGGGGATGCTAGACAAGGGGGAACATGCACCAGGAACCCTATGAAGTGTCTTTAAATAATCGGGTATCTTCCCCGGGGGGAATGCTTTGGCGAACGAGGAAGGAACGATGGAATGCGTAGATCAAAAGGGGACTAATTTAGTACGATAAACTTTCCAGTGCATCACGTCAACAAGGTCGACTTGGCGCAGTGTCCGATTTTCAAAGCGGTACATCGGTACAGGGGTGACGATAGCGCAGGCACTCGTACACAATGTGCATGGAGGCTGTGCTTCCCCACCGCCAAGGGGGGACCGGAAAGCTGGTTCGGGATATGATACGATGATTTGCTCATCGAGGCATTGAAGGACGCGCTTAGCGTCGCAAAGCGAGTGGGGGAACGGGCAGTACTATCCCGTTCGGTGACCTACACCGCCTTAAAGGCACAGCAATCAAGGGCAGCGGTAATGGCAGGACAAGCATCGTCATCTGTCTGCATGACGTCCGTGTGCGTGCAAACCACGGTATGAACCACATTGAAGAAACGTGGTGGGCCGCAAGATGTGCAGTGTCCGACTCGGAGCAACAGGTGGAAGGCTGCTCCGAAGCTGCTGTAGAAGAAAAAAAAAAACACATACTATTTCCAGACAAGGCCTACTTTAGTGCTCAAATATATTGACTCCAAAACCTCGTTCGGATTTGTTCATATGTTCGCGTAGGACGCGGCGGTTACAATAGATAACGCGGTGCATTTCACGTCCGTAAAACGAGGAAACCCGTAGCGGGGGTGGCACACAGTATGCGTTATCTGCTACAAGGGTTCAAGCTCACCGTTACTAGAAGAAAAATGACAAGTCTTGTTTCGGTTGTCAATGATGCGGAGAACCAAGGGCATTGTGCAACTTATGTAAGGTGCTTCCCCACCACTGTGTCGAATTCTGCCCGTCACCGACAGTCAAGTCTTGAGCGAAACTTATATTCTTGAGCCTCGGTAGTCTCAACCGTGGAGCTTTCATTTTGACAGTTTTCTCATGCGCTCCTGACCCAGGTTGCTCAACGCTCGGAGTGATCTGCCTTGGGACTCTCGGCGGCATCCTGTACTTCGATCACTGTACGCGCCAAAATTTCCCAGACGCCCACGGTGCAGCCACTCCGGAACGAGCCATCGTTTCATCTGCAGCTCAACTGCGGACTCTGGTGAGAGTACAGCAAGCGGCATTAAGGCCTGAAGCGCGTTCGTGGGCGATAACTTGATGACCGTGGCCCGGGCCGCCTCGCTCCGTTGATCCTTCGAGAAATCCGAGATGCCCATATCCGTCCGACTCCGATTCGACACGCTGTATGGTACCGCTCACGTAGTACTAACTCCGCTGTCCTTCTATTTTAATCCTGCTCCCGCTTCCATTGTTCTCCTCGTGACCCTTTTTTCTTGTATTCATTCGTTTATCGGCTGCGCCTCTTGACTGCGCACTGCACCTTTTGAGCCCGACAGTGAGCCATGTTGGCCGAGAATTGCTGTGTCTGATCCTTCCCCACTCAGGCACTGGGCCCCCAGGCTCCCGCCGTGCATGAATCGGTACCGATGATGGCCAAGGCTGTGAGCGCTGCCCAACATAATACGCCACTCGGACAGATTGATGCGGGGCCAACTCATCTGACGTCTGTCTACAATAAATTAATCCTTTTACAACGTTGGTCAATCCCCGTTCAAATTAATAAATTAGGCGAACGCCATGACGCCGCACTTCTTACTTGAATAATAATTATATAAGTACTTGAGCGTGACCTCGTAGATGGGTCCCTCGCTCACAAATCATAACTCGTCGTTTGATGACGCTGCACCTCAACAACCCAAACAAACCGGCTTTTTGCTACTTGCACTTGAGTTCCCTCAGCTTGTGGATGATGTCAGTCGCAGGCTCCTCCTGCCATCCTCTATAGTACT
>JBBPJJ010000651.1:0-15892 GCA_038088635.1 Veloboletus limbatus
CTTCTCTGATCTCTGTCTGAGCTACTTCGCTCGCATCCGACCTCCACTCGACTTCGCTGTCATTCAGTGTTAAGTCTTTCCGCTCCAATTCCGCAAATACCGGGACGAGAGTCTGACAAGGGCGCAGTGCTCCGTTCAAGTCGCTGAAGCCGAAGTCCCGACAAATCGCGCTACCCCGGAGTTGTCACCGGAGTAGCCGGAGTTGATTTATCCCGACTTTAACACAAGCCGGTCTTGAGCAGCAGGTCAAGATTCTGCTCCCTGATTTGCCAACTGACTTTGATGACTTCCTCCCTTGTCCCGAACCTCGCAAACCATTCCATGCGCCTCCACCTCACACTCCATTGCCCATTGCACCACCACCACCACCTCAGTGTCCCCGCAAAGCAAGGCCCCTGAACGCCGCCCACAAGCTGCTCCTCCTGCTGTTCCACCTGCTCCTCGCCACTCTGAGTGCGAGAAGCACATTCCTAAACAACCAGGGAACATATATGGAGATGATCGCCATCCTATTGACCAGGAATGCGATGCAGACCGTACATGGCACGATATTGGCCGCAGTGATGCACCTCCTTGATAAGAAGTTCCCAGGGATTTCCCCATTGAGCCCTCCCATGACATTCCTGACCTGCAACATCGCAATCTCTCCGAAAAGGAGATTGAGCACATCACCAGGGAAGGGGGAGCCGTGCTCACTTCTTCTCTCTTGGGGAAGGCGATCTGGCTAGATTCTGCAGATCACTCTAAGCTGATTCGTGAGTGGACATTCAAGGACATTCATACCCTACCGTCCACACAGCAAAAGGAATGGAAAGATGCTTGTCACGAGCAACTCAAAGTTCTTAAAAAACGAGACATTTTCAAACTGGTTGATCATCCTAAAGATCGTAAAGTCATCAAAAATCATTGGGTCATTGATGTCAAACCCAATGGTAGAAAGCGTGCATGCCTAGTCACGAAAGACTTCTCACAGGTCAAAGGCTTAGACTTCGATGAAATCTTTTCACCCATCGTGCAATACGAGACAGTGCGCTTAATGCTTGCACTCGCAGCGCTCAAGAACTGGCACATGGAAGCCGTCGATGTTTGCACCGCCTATCTATATGGCGCACTCTACAAAGAGATCTACATGGAACAACCAGAGGGATTTAAAATCCCCAGTGCTGAGACTAAAGTACTGCGCCTCAAAATGGCACTTTACGGATTAAAGCAGGCTGGTCTCGCCTGGTGGAAGGCCCTCAACGAGTCCATGAAAGGACTCAGCTTTGAGCGGATTAAATCAGATCCCGGCATCTTTCTCTACAAAAAGGAAGGCTCCCTTATGGTTGTAGCCATTATTTACATAGATGATGCCATTTTCTGCAGTCCCTCGAAGGCGATCGTTGATGAGGTTAAAATGCACTTCATGCGCAAATGGGAATGTCACAATCTTGGTGAAGCCAAAGAGTTCTTGCACATGAATATCAAACACTTCAGTTGAAAACTCTACATCAACCAGAAGGAATATCTTCACAAAATCATTAAGCGTTTTGATTTGCAAAACTCCAAAGCCACGCAGACTCCCTTACCTCAGGGGTATTACCCCATTAAAAACGATGTGCCCATTAACCCTGAACTTCGTCTGAAGTTCCAAACTGTTATCAGTTCCTTGATCTATGTATATCACGATCAGAACCAGACCCGATATTGCCTATGCCATCACAACCATAGCACGTCATTTGGCGAATCCAATGGAGGAACATTTATCAAAGCGCTGTATATTTGCTGCTACCTCCTAGGAACGCCTAAAGCAGCCTTGTGCTTCGATGGCAACAAAGATGAAGGCATCATCACATTTACCAATGCGGATTGGGCATCCTGATCCTAACACATGTAAGTCCCAAACTGGCTGGTTCTTAAACCTAACCAGATGTACTTTCAGCTGGCGATCTTGCCTGCAGCCTACCGTGGCACATTCTTCTACCGAAGCTGAGTACATGTCCTTATCGGACTGTGGTAGACAAGCGTTCTGGGTCTGGCAACTTCTTTGAGAACTCGGGTATAAAATGAACACAATACCAATTTGCAGTGACAACCAAGGATCCATCTTTATGGCATCCAACCCAATCACTGAACTGCATAGTAAGCCCATTGACATTTGCTGGCATGCGATTCATGACTGGATCCAGGATGGCCACATCGAGCTATTCTTCATAGATGGAGTCAGTAATCCTGCTGACATGTTCACCAAAAACTTGGGGTGTATCAAGTTTGAGCAATTCTGCACATCTCTTGGGATCGTTATAATCCCTTCATAGTTGCCATTTCTGCTTGTCAGCACACCATGCTTCGAGCAAGGGGGAGTGTTGAACATGCTATCTTTTAGCTGCATTTTTGCTCAAGAGCTTTATAATAAAATGAGGGAGAAAAAAATGAGCAGTTTGAAACTATGGCAACACTAGCTGCCTTCGCTCCTATTTCTTTTCCTCTTCATATATACTTAGAGTAGCTTATATAATCATACATCACATGTCACTATATAAGATTCAAACTCAACATCTTGTTCTGCAACCACAACCATTGTCTGCCTCAAACCATTTTCAGCTCAACACCATCAACAATGTGAGTAGCCTAAATCGCCTCTGCATTCTGTGTTGTCAAACAAGTGTTGCATAGATGCAGCATCCTTCCACGTCAGTGATGATAGCAGGCATGGGGTGGCTGCACTGCATCCTCTGGTAAACTCCTATGAATTGAAGATAGGCATCCATTTGTTACGTGTGGGCTGGGTAGACTTGCACGTATCCGCAAGGTGACTAGGACTGGGACTAGGACTAGGACTTGAAGAAGGCTTCGTTGAGAGGCCTTTACTGGGACTGAGGGACTTGGGGACCGAAGTCGATAAGTTGACTAGGAGACAAGACTAAGAGTAGTATTGCAGAGCTCAAAGTTAGAGAATACAGGTCATGCTAGTACAGTTTATATATTTGTGAGAAGCAAGCAAGGACCAAGACTATGAAAGGCAAAAGGGATAAAGAAGGATAGATAAGAGGAACAGCATGGAATGTGATAGAAATGGAAAGAATTCTGTTGAAGGGCGGAGAACTACAAGGTTATGTATGACTCAGTTAGTGAGTCAGCTACAGAAGTCCGAGGAATCAGAACGAAGGAAAGTAATTGTAACCCTGATGACAGATGAAAGATGAACCCGTGGGTTACCGTGAAGGAGTCGTCAGGATGAAAAGCAACAGAAAGATTGAACAAAGGATGAAACGTAACATTATCCCCCTTGTACGTTTCAAGTCTCCGATGAGAGCCAGTCTTGAGGGACACATACGCAGTGGGACAGTCTAGAGGTCCAGGGAATAGGCACCAGGAGAGCCAGTGACGTTTGCATAGGCGACATCATCCCATATATTATCGACATGAGCGTCGGTGTCAGGAAGAGGGGAGATAGGGGAAATGGTGCAACGACAACGAGGGGTCAAGAAGCGAACAGCCAGTTGTGCTGAAGGACTGGAGAGGGATTGGTGGGTAACAGAAGAGCCCGATGATGACGATGAGGATGTCGGACGACGGGGTGGACGGGAGCGAGGTTGACTGGGGCAACGGACCTGAGCATGTCCAGCAGCCCATACGAGGCACAGTGGACATTGGTATTGGGGGCATTGCGCATGACGATGACCCAGTCAGTGACACTCGAAGCATGCTTCAGAGTATCTGGAATGGTTAGGAGGAAGGATCAGGCGGCCACCAAGTCCGGCAAGCCACTCATCAATGTGGGCCAGTGACGCCTCAACGGCAGGGTTGAGAGGGGAGGAAGAAGCACTCGGCATTGAGTGAGATGAGTAGGAAGGGAGCTGGACCCCTTGTGCCAGAGCGAGCTCCCTTGTGTAACAATCTATGTCGGCTAAGAATTCCCCAAAATGGAGTTGGTATCCCAAGGTAACAAGAGCCCCTTGCAAATAATCGTGGATGTGTCGAAGGACTCCCACGATGAGGGTGACGTGGGCGTCAGGATTGGTGGAGTTGTTTCGCACAATGAGATCAATGCGTTCCATCTCGATGAGGGCTTTGTAGAGGACGAGGAGGGGAGATCCGTAGTCTAGATGGCTGGTGGCTGGAATAGCCAGTTGGGAGTCCATGATGCGATGGAGGAGAACTTGCGCGTATGTGTCATCTGGTGTATCAGAGCGGAGACGATGAAACGCTGGGGGGAGAAGAACTGATAGGATCGGTGGGTGAGAACTAATTGGATGAGTAGCAAAATGGTCCAGCGTATCTAATTCGGGTCTCGCCACCCTCCAGGCTTCATTGGGGTTCTCTCCCCACCCTGCTTGCATGGTCGTGGAGATGGAATCGTCTTGTTCTTCTGGTTCTTCGTAAAGCTGGAGGCAGATTTGATCGTCGGTGGTAATGAAGGAGGAGGACGAGGAGGTTTCCTCAATGAGTTCTGGAATGGGGGAAACTGATCAAACAACGTAGGTTAAGCCCATGATGAAGAAGAGAGTAAGACGAAGGGATATTTCAAAGATGTGGTGAAAGGGACAGTAATCGTAACAGCAAAAGTAGGCGTGTTCTAGGGAATGGGAACTTGGAACTTTATAGCGAAAGCGAAATGTGAAATGAGATAGTTTTTCTTTGGGGACGAAGTCAAACATAAAGGGAGTTTCAAAGCTTGTGACGTTTTTTATAGTCTGCCAGTAGTGCTGCGGAGTGTTTTAAGTTCCGTTCGGGAACCCACAAGTCTTCTTCAGCTGTGTATCCTTTCCATCGGATCAGGAAGGAGCGGTGTGCTGCACCCGATGGCGGATCTCTTCAATTTCGTATTCTTCTTCCCCTTCTATTAGATCTGGTGGCGGCTGTGGGAAATTCCGTCCATAAGTGTCGTTTTCTTGGTAAGGAGACAGGAGAGAGGCATGGAACATGGGGTGAATCTTCCATGTCGTGGGAATACGTAGTTGATATGTGATTGGTGAAAGGACTTTCGTGATGGTGAATGGTCCTTCTCGCTTTGCGGCAAACTTGGGATTGGCTACAAGACATTTTAGATTTCTTGCTTCCAACCATACTCGTTCACCGAGTTTGAACGGGGTAAACCGTTGTTTTGATCGAGTGGCCATGGTCTGCCGAGCGAGTTCATGGGCGGCAAGGGCCTTGTTTTGTGCAGCCGTGAGAGTTGATAACCATTGGTTGACTGCTGGAAGGTCTGATGACAGGAGAACCGAAGGTAGGGCTTGAGGTTCATAGCCCATCATGAGAAAGAATGGTGATTTACCAGTGACCGAATGGGGACAATGGTTATGCGCAAATTCTGCCATTGCGATATGATTGGTCCACGTCGTTGGTTCGTTCCCACAGAAGATCCGTAAATAAGTCTCTATTTCTTGGTTCACATGTTCGGTTTCTCCATCAGTCTGAGGATGGTAGGCAGTGGAGATAGCGAGTTGATATCCGAGAAGTCTCCCTAATTCTTTAGCGAAGGAAGAGGCGAATTGGGGACCTCGATCGGAGATGATCTTCTCATAGAGGCCAAATCTGGTAAAGACGTGGGCAAAAAACAGGGAGGCGATGCCTTCAGCGGTGACAGTGGCAGTAGTAGGGCAGAGCATCACCCCCTTTGTAAGGCCATGATCGACCACAACAAGGAGAGTATCGAAGCCGGTGGAGGAAGGGAGACCCGTGATAAGATCGCAGGAGATCTGCTGGAATGGACGGGTGCAGGTGGAAGGGATAGGAATGAGCGGAGGACGGTTGGGATGAGTATTAGACTTGTTGCGCTGACAGATCGCACAGCCCGCAACATAACGGCGGATGTAGTGGGCCAAACCGGGCCACCAGTAGTGCGCAGCGACCAACTGGTGAGTTTTGAGGTAGCCCGGGTGTCCTGCTGTTTCATGATCATGGCACCTGGACACAATGGAACGCCGGAGAACGTCGTCACATGAGACATACAAGTGACCCTGATAATAAAGTTTCCCATACGTGTAAGACCAATTGGAGGGAACCCGGATGGCCGAGGAGCCAGGGAGAGGTCAGGGGTGGAGCCAGTCAAGGACAACCAGGTCGGAGGTGGAGGCTGTGTGAATCTGACAGTCGAGGGCGGTGTCGATGAGATTCACGAATAAGGAGTCAGGGAGGAGAGTGACGTCTGCATTATCAGAGGAAGTGTCATCAGGAGTATGATCCGGGCGTCGAGAAAGAGCGTCAGGACCAGTGAGCAATTTTCCAGGGACGTGGTCAATACGAAGATTGAAGTCTTGGAGATCCCATAGCCAGTGAGCTTGACGACGATTGAGTAACTGAGCTTGGCGAAAGTAAGTGAGATTTTTATGGTCAGTAAAGACCTGGACAGGAGTGGGGGAACCGATGAGGTAGTGGCGCCAAGCACATAGGGCACGAAGGATTGCAAGAAGTTCGCAGTCATGAACATCGTAATTACACTCAGCAGATGCAAAAGATTGGGAGAGGTAAGAACAAGGGTGCCAGTACCCATTAGCATCCGATTGCAAAAGAATACCGCCGGTCGCCCATTTGGAAGTGTCAGTAGCAATGGCGAAGGGTTTAGTGACGTTGGGGAGTTGGAGAACTGGTTTCATAATGAATGCCGTTTTGAGTGAGTTGAAACGGTTTGGCAGGCCAGGGTCCAATCCCAAGGGACTGTCTTCTTTGTGAGATCTATCAGTGGGCGAGTCAGAGTAGAATAATCATGGATAAAGCGACAATAGAAGTTAGTGAAACTGAGAAAAGAACGGACTTCCTTAAGAGTAGTGGGTGTCTTCCAAGTGGAGATGCCATCTAGTTTGACGGGGTCCATTGCCAATTGACCAGGTTTGACAACCATTCCCAAGTATTCGACTTCGGATGTATCGAAGACACATTTTTCTAGTTTAAGATGTAAATCGAGGTTGGTCATACGTTGAAGAATGTGTTTGGTATTGCATTCATGAGTTTCTTTATCAGGGGAATAGATCAGTAAGTCGTCCATATAAATGACCAACCATCCTTCCGCAATCATGTCACAGAATGAGTCATTCATGAAACACTGGAAAGTAGCAGGCGAGTTAGTCATACCAAAGAACATAACCATAGGTTCAAACAGTCCACGATGTGTGATAAACGCAGCTTTCCATTGGTCTCTGTCTTTGATACAGACGTTATTGTATCCCCATCGCATGTCAAACTTGGTGAAGTGTTTTGCCATTTTGAGTTTGTCGATCAGATCTGTGATGAGTGGCAATGGATATGCATCTCAGACAGTGTGGTCATTTAGGTAACGGTAGTCTTAACAGGGATGGAGTTTGCCATCTTTCTTTTTGATGAAGAAGAAGGGCAAGGCTTGTGGAGAGTTTGAGGGGTGTATTTTACCAGATTTAAGATGTTCGTCGATGAATTCGTCGGCTGTTTTAGTTTCGTCAGTAGACAGCAGATAGAGTTTACCGATTTTAGGGGTGAAGGAATCTTTCAGGTTGATTGCATGATCACATGGCCGAACTGGTGGTAGTGTTCCGGCCGTGACCTCAGAAAATACTTGTTGATATTCTTGATATGCCGTTGGGAGAGTTACCTTTGGTTTGTTGACTAGGTTATGTATCGCTAGATCTGTTGACGTAGTGTAAGCTTTTACCATAGCTGGAGATATGCATCGCGGGGTTAGGTAACGTTTATCGCCTTTGATGACGCGATTGATACAATAGGATGTTACCACTTTCTTGGTAAAATCTTCAGGTCGGAAGAAATCTATATTGTTGGTTTCAAGATAGTCGTAAAGTCGTTTATCAAATTCATGGGTTATCAAGGCATGGCGTACTGGGTGAGGTTCAATTTTGTAATATCCGGGGGCCTGTTGGTTTTTCTGAGTATGATTCCTGATCTCGGAGGCGAGGTCGTTTGATCGATCAGTTTCTGGCTTGAGATGTAGTTGATTTCTTTTCCAATCTATGACAGGGTTTTCTTGTTGGAGCCATGGGAATCCTAGAATGATGCGGTCATTTCCGCATCCCATAACGTGGAAAAGAACCTTGGTGGTAACGTGTCCGATTGTAATGTAAAGATCGGCAGTGAAATGGATTGTTCCTTTGGCGTTCAGGGAGCCATTGACGTTTTTGATGGGGATCAGGGCTGGTAATCTGGTGCAGGGGATCCAATTCTTTCGAACGAATCCCCAATCGAGGCAATTGATATGTGCCCCGGAGTCTACAAAGGTGGTAGTGGCGACGGTTTTCTTGGTACTCGCGGGGATTGATAACGTGACAGTTATGAATAATGATTTCTTGGATTTAGATTGTACAGGCAAGTACCTATTGTGAGAAGGAGAGAATGACATCATTACAGACTCTCCATTTAAAAAGACTGGACCTTGTTGACAAGAATTTCATCATCTTCGTCATCACATTCCATCAAGTCCGGGATTTCTCCCATCTCTTCTTCGTCAGTTCTTTTCACAGCTACATCAACATCTTCTTGCTTCTTTTCTCCCCAAGTAGCTTTGGTGTTGACGAAGCGGGTTTTGCATTTATTGGCCAAGTGACCGGGAAGACAACACTTGACACAGAGTTCTCGTTCTTGACATTCTTTGCGGGATTCTGGTGTGAGCTTGGGTGGTCTGGTGACTGTAGCTGCGTCGACATCCATGGCATTTGGGTCCTTATGGGGAAAGAAGAAAGGATGTGAGACTGGAGTGGACATATGAGAGGTACGTACTTTGATTTCCCTGACCCTTTCCCAGGCTGCGTTGAAAGATGCAGCTTTTTCATACCATTTATCAATTGAGTCTGGTACTGGGTCCATGGTCATAATACGCATCATCAGGTTTGAAGGGATTCCGGCGGAATAGTAGCTGATCAAAATGTTATGGTTGGTGATACTGGCGCGTGCAGCATTGGTCTGGAATTCGGTGGTGTAGAGACTGAGAGAAGGGGTGAACACACCTTTACTCAAGACCATCTTCTTCGTAGAAAGCCATCCAATGGCTTGATTGACGACATCATGATGTTTAAATCCCCTGTTGAGCTTAGCTGTGAAGGAAGCCCAGGTACCCATGTTGAGAGTGCCATTGTTTTGTATGCAACTAATGCAGAAGGTGGATGCCCAGCTTTTGGCCAATCCTTTGTTCATGTATGAGAGAGCGAAGGTGATCTGTTTGGCATCGTTGTTGTAAATCTCCGAGTTGGTACTGAGATAGAACACGACGTTGTTGTACCATCCCATGTATTCGGAATAAGTTCTGTCGAACTCCTGGGGAGCGTTGAGTCGTAGTTCGGTGGGTCAGTTAGCCATTGGTAGTGTAGTGACAAGGGATCGAGGTGAAGGTTGAGCAGGCGCAAGAGATCGATGTGGAAGTTGGATTGGTGTTATGGGCAAAGTTTCTTCGTTATCTTCGTCTTGGTCTGAGGTTTCTGGAGAGAGCTCCTCGTCGTCAGACAAGTCTGGGACAACTGGGGGTGGTTGTCAAGGGGTTGTTCTTGATGTTCTAGGAGTACTAGAAGACAGGGTGAAGAGTGATACGGCTCACGATAGTAGTGGCCGTGTAGAAGAGTAACTTTGAGCTTTTGTTACATGTGGGCTGGGTAGACTTGCACGTATCCGCAAGGTGACTAGGACTGGGACTAGGACTAGGACTTGAAGAAGGCTTCGTTGAGAGGCCTTTACTGGGACTGAGGGACTTGGGGACCGAAGTCGATAAGTTGACTAGGAGGCAAGACTAAGAGTAGTATTGCAGAGCTCAAAGTTAGAGAATACAGGTCGTGCTAGTACGGTTTATATATTTGTGAGAAGCAAGCACGGACCAAGACTATGAAAGGCAAAAGGGATAAAGAAGGATAGATAAGAGGAACAGCATGGAATGCGATAGACATGGAAAGAACCCTGTTGAAGGGCGCAGAACTATGAGGTTATGTATGACTCAGTTAGTGAGTCAGCTACAGAAGTTTGAGGAATCGGAACGAAGGAAAGTAATCGCAATCCTAATGACGGATGAAAGGTGAACCCGTGGGTTACTGTGAAGGAGTCATCAGGATGAAAAGCAACAGAAAGATTGAACAAAGGATGAAACATAACACCATTTGTTGGGCCCAACACTTATAGTTGGGTCCTGTAAGGAGCAGGAGGTCTTTAAGAGATGAGGCTGAGGACATGATGATGTACTGGAGAAGTAATCGTTAGCTCTGGTTTATCAAGGCAGAGAGGGAGCAGGAAAACCGCATCACAAGAATGAAAACAAGGTCCAGGCATCAGGTGCTACAGAGTCTCCCTATGTCTGTCATCTCGAAGACAATGTCAGCAAGCGTTCCCGTGTTGTTGATAACTTGTCTGTTTCTAGACAGATTGGTTGTTGACCTCAAGAGAGAGCATTTCCATCTCATCTCTGGTCATCAACCCAGGTAGGCTGCATTGCACATCTTTTCAAATGGCAAGCAGGGCTCATAACCTGTTGCAATGGCATACTCCCTTTGCAGGGAGATGGGAAGAGCAATGCAGGTAAAGATTACATACCTTTGAGACAATAGTGTAAGTTGAGGATGATCAAGAGTGATTCGGAATCAGCTAGCTATATTCATACTCCGAGACGACTTATATAGTGCACAAGTCTTGAGTATGACTAAGCTTATTACTAAGCATATAGGGGTAACCACTGTTTCCTTCAACATATATACCTGAGAGGATCAAGCACAGACCAAGACGAGAAAGGAAGAAAGAGGACTGTATCAGTGATAGGCAGTTCAGGGTATAGAGTAATGAGTCAGAGATAAGGAAGCTGTGCTGATAGAACCACAGGGTCTAGGGGAGTGACTCATATGGAGTCAGAGATAAGAGGGCTGTGTTGATAGAAGCACAGGGAGAAGGGTATGCCTAGTAATGACTCATAAGGAGTCAGAGATAATGAGGCAGTGTCAGAATGGAAGGAAGAGAAGATAAGATGACTCAATAGGTAATCAGCAATAAGCCAGGGATCACCGAGAAGGTGAGGAACTGATGAGGTAAGGAAGACTCAGGTTGTGCTGAGGATGATGAGGAGAGCTTGGGTTGTGCTGAGGACAAGAATGTGCACTTAGGTTAGGAGTGCACCATGGAAAAGGAGCGAAGAAAAGGAAGAAACATAACACCCATCATCATGCTCAGCCAAGGAAATACATAAATTGCATGCTAGATACAGTATCAACCCTAATAAATATAATTGTGCAGCAACAAACCCAAAATGGGAGAGATACAGAAAACAAGAAATGAAAATTTCTACATATACCATGCTTCACACTATCAAGCAAGCTCTGCAAACCCAACTCGTTGTTTGACTATATCAAATGTGGTGTAAACAGTCTGGAGGAAAACACCCCCAAGGATCCAGGGAGCTGGTGGTATTCATTGGTCAGCATGGTGCATGATGAACAAAGCTCAGGAATATTCACAGGCCTCATTGTCTATAGCAAGAATGCCACTTGCACAATAGCCTTCCATATATAGTCCAATGTTGAGGACCGAAGGAGGGATCCGAAACAATTTACCTCCAAATTTAAGGCTAATGGCTGGCAATTCATTGCATGGGTCTACAGTGACAATAAGCCTCAGAACATTCACAACCAGGTCTGAACTTACACAAAAAGTAAGGACTGACATGGAGAGCACCAAGGGCATTGTGCAGAGTAGAGACTAGTGAGCGAGGACCCCTAATGCGATCCGAAGTAGTGTCGATGATGGCATCGGCACTGCCCAAGATCGGCTCAAGATAGTCATCCTCGACGCTGTCCAATCTCACCTGCCAGAAATCCTGAACGACCAACATTAGTAGAGGTCCACGTTTATCGAAACTTCGACTCACTGGCACCGTCAAAGGGACATAAGTAAACTCTCCATCGTACAGCAAAGCATTCGATCCACCAATACACAGCTCTCCTCCAGAAGACGAAAACTTGAATGAAAATACTGGATTGAATTGCTGTTGTTGGGTCAAGGCATGCAGCATGGAACCAACAATCGAAACAGAATGGAAAGACAATCCTATCAAGCCATCTGCAGGGAATTGACCGTGTTGAAACTGTTTACAGTAAGTCGTCGCAGCACCAATTTTCCGATTGTCCAGCTAATTGGCCATCAGAGATGAATACATTCAAAAGGCATACAGAACATACAGTGAGGCCAGCAATTGTGACAGTATCGAGCCATTCTGTACCATCCACAACACCTTTATTTGCAAACTGGTGCGAAAATGACGAGTGCATATTGATCGAAGTTTCAGAGGCAAGGGGGTTCCAGAAACTGTGACCCTCGCACGTCCGACAGGAGGGATCCGGTAAGAAGAAGAGACTGTCAACCAATTTTTTTTTTTTTAAAGTGACGTTGCTTCTAAAATCAGATACGTACTCGATACCAGTACTAAATGCGACTGTAAGAGATTTGGGTAAGCATGCATCAGGAATGCAACAGAAACCAACCAGTGAGGCGTTTGGCAGGGTAACCAACTTCAATAGCACCATACCAGCTTGACTTAGAGTACGACAAGGGGATTTTGGCAACATTTTCACGATTTCCGACCCCTTCCATGTCGGAAATGGGCATCGTCCCATTGTTTTTATAGTTCCTACAGTCAGGAAGAATCCTACTTGTAAAGTTGAGTGGAATGCTTCAGTAACAATGTGTATAACGTACGCCTCGGGTGATGCAGTATGAGAGCTGAGAGCGTCAAAATGAACGGTGTTATCGAGATCCAGGCAACTGGAATATTCGGTTATTGGAACTGACACGCCAGTCTGAACCGCAGCAGGCTCGGGTGCGGCGGTGGTCAGAATAACAAATGGAACAATGGTCATCCCGGTGAGAGTGATATGCATCGAAGAGAGAATGCCAGAAAGAGACAGCGGAAATATTCGTTGGAGTCACGGCGTTAACTTGCCTACCTTTAATATGGGGAGCCCATGGGAACGACCGTCCGATTGTGGATTAGATAGCGGTACCGTCGGCGAGCGACTGCTGATACAATCAAACACGATTGCATCCGGATCAAACCATGTCATTCTCGTACAGCTGCAATGACATATGTATACTTACTGTGGGTGTTAACGCCGTGGATCTATTCAATTTCACCCGGGTCGTGTACTCATATGATGTGCCAGACGAACGGGTCTGGACGGCAAAGAAGTTTGAAATGGTCACGAAAGCGGGTTATAGACTCTGACGATATGATCAATATTAATGCGAAGCGATGGAGCAGCTGGACGAATTTACCATTATCCCACCATCGAGCATACCCGATCACCTCAGATGAAGGCCACAACATGGCCACCGACCGAACGATTTCCAATGAAACGCCATGTGATACCTGTTGGGTGGGAATGGTGCAGCACCCTATAGCCGTGCCTTGGCGGGGACGGCGGCTCCCTCTTGTGCTACTAGTGATGGACGCGTGCGGTTCTGAAGTCGGTTCGAACCGAATTTTCCCTAACAGGACGCTGGGTTCGGTTCACGTTCATCCGAGTCCGCTTGCTGAACCTTTCCCTTTCCAGTTGGGCTCGAACGCGTTCAAACGCGTCCGAACCTGTCCTGCGGCAAGACAGTAGAGGTATTCAGAGTTGATTTGCAAAGAAATTCCACATGTCGATTCGAAAGCGGGTTTCGCGTCACTTCGACAGCTCAGGCAGTCACTATTCTGAGTCCGAAACACCAGCGTGAAGCTATCTGCCGTGCCTCAGTATCCGGTGCTTCTAAATTTCGCCACCGCTCATGCACGAAGAGTCAAACAGCCAATAGAAAGAAAGAGCTAAATTCAGCTTGTTGCGGTCGGTACTCCACTTACATTTCCGTTCACTGCGATCGCCACCAATTCGTTCACCATCTGAGCCGGTAGAAAAAAAAAGCTACGTTGAGCTTGTCTTTATTGGCTTTGCTATACGAGATGTGCACGAGGTAGCCAGCGAAATCGAGCTGCAAAGATGAAGCTTATTTCGATTGAATGAGCACAGGCCGAGCCAGACCCAAGTACAGACGAAAGGCACGCGAAAACCACCAGTGATAGCGAGGATGGTACGGGTGAGCAAAAATGAGCCAGTAAGACGACAGGAACTGGTCAGGTGAGCGGATGGCCCCCTTGCCAGGCGGAGGTCTGTGGCAAAGCGGTGAAGGACCACGATGCGCGGCGGCGGCGCGAGGAGAGCCGCATCAGCCAAGTGGCTTCGGAGGATCAAATTTTTAACCCATACTTCACTTTACATCCCTCTGTCCCGTTTCCGTTCGCTGTGAACCGTCATCCCAGTCAATAGGGAAAAAAAGGCTAAGCTCAGTTCATCTCAGTCCGTACCCCATTTTAGTCCTGTTCGCTGCGATCGCCACCTGTTCGTTTACCACCAGTCCCCCCGTTTGTCCCCGTTGCGCTAGCCCCACCTGTTCGTTCATCCCCGTTTCGCACCCGATCCCCCCCCCGTTTCGTGCCAATCCCCTTCCTCCCCTGTTTACCGCTCCGTCGCAAGCCCTTCTATCCAGTGTTTGTTTGCCTTGTCGCACCCGCCCCTCTGTTCGACACCGTCCGTTCACAGTTGCGCTCACCCAACCACACTGCACGGCAGGAGTCGCCGCGGCGGTGTGTGGGGCACACACGTGTGACTTGGGGTTCCACCCGGGTCGGGTCGCCGCCATGGTAGCGGTGTGGCGGCTGCCTCTATGCCACCTCGTGCGCCGCATCTCGCTCGCAGCGCGGCCGAAATGAAACGAAACGAGACGAATGTGTGTATATTGGACGCGTGTGTATGTGCGAGACGGCGACGCGATGCAACAAGATTGAAAGAATGTCACAACTCGGACCAAACGAAACGAGAAAAAACGCATATATACATCGGACGTGTGTATGTGCGAGACGCAGACGCGACACAACGAGAATGTGTGAGTGTGTGACCTCGCGTGCGCGCTGCATCTCTCTCTCTCTCTGCGCTCGTATCTCGCTCACAGCTCGAACGAAACAACGAAACGAAACGAATATGTGTATATTGGACGCGTGTGTATGTGCAAGACGGCGACGCGACTCGGATGAAACGAAACAAGACAAAACGCATATATATCGGAAACATGTGTAAGCAAAGAATTAGTGGGCGGCTGTTCCCGTGTTCGAATGGCCGAGCGGATGGTGATATGGTGA
The DNA here is from genome assembly GCA_038088635.1 of Veloboletus limbatus. Classification (NCBI taxonomy): domain Eukaryota; kingdom Fungi; phylum Basidiomycota; class Agaricomycetes; order Boletales; family Boletaceae; genus Veloboletus; species Veloboletus limbatus. The sequence goes on from JBBPJJ010000651.1 coordinate 15,098, forward strand.
AGCGACGGTGACTAGATAGTAGTAGAGTAGTAGCAGAGGGGGCAGGATATGGGATGAGATGATAAGACAATGTGAGCTAACACCTGAGACATGGTCAGAAAAGTCCATTCAACAAATTGGATACTTATTGTTTACCATATTGTACCTGGGAATTAGGGTTTGTTTGCACAACATATTCATGATGAGAGTTGAAATAAAATAATAAAAATTGATGATATAACATATTAAATTAAACAGAGTAAAAACAACTAAGCTGATAAGATATAAAATCCATACTAGGATCTGTATCAGCAACATATTTTCTGCCATTTGCTGAAAATGTTGCCAAATAGGAAACTAGCATCTAGAAACTTCAGAAAGTCTACATAGTTCTATGTAGACTATATAGTCTGGTAGGACCTATAGACTTCTCTTCATAAATGTAGTACATATATAGGAGCAGGCCCATAGTGTTGCTACAACTCCGGCTAATAGCCGACTCGAGTCAGAGCCGAGCCACTGGCCTAGCCAAGCTGTGTAAAGTCAAGCTGTAATATAAACTCGACTCATCAGCAAATTACTGGATTCTGGACAGCTCTGGACAGCTTTGGACAGAGCCACAGAACTCCCAGCCTGGTCTAGTCTGAATAGAACTGTATAGAAAGCTATGTTTCTGTACAGCTTTGTATAGCTCTGTCCAGTTGCATATTTTCTGTGGAGTTCTGTGGTGCTGTGGGAGTCTGTGAGGCTGTGGGGTTCTGTGGGATTACACACTTCACACATATTTCATAAATGATAATATATCATTTGTAGTCA